>JAHZMT010001874.1:0-12460 GCA_027743785.1 Sinhomidia bicolor | reverse complement strand
ATGGAAACACAAAAACACAACAAATGATAAATTTTACCTGTTTCGGTAATAAAAGACTGACTAACTCTGTGTATGTAACATACATATATATTTATAATAATAATATCACTCTTCCAGTCAACTAGCCGTCCAAATAAAAAAACATGCCTATATAAGAAGTGTAGTCGTAGTTTTGTGTAATAGATGTGGTGATGACTGTATGAGCAAGGTTTGCACAAGGGCTGTTTTTCTGTTATTATATGGCTCCAGCATGTCATGTGTCTGGGATGTCATGTCCACCTAATAATTTTTCGGGTTTAGCAAACAACGTTTTCTCCTCCCGAGAAGAAGAGATGGTAGAGAAGAAGAATAGAGTATAGAAGAAAGTATAAAGGCATATATTAAAAAAATGTACATAGAAATGGAAAATGCCCTTTTCTCTCTGTATCACATTTTTATTCCTTATTATTATTGTTGGTCTGTGCAGAAAAAAAGGAGCGGACAAACTGTTGCGCTGCTGCTGCGTTTTTACTTTCTCCATCATGCATCTTTCATTTTGACATAAAGTATGTATGCATGTAAATAAGGGGACGGGAAGAAAGCAGGAGAAAACTTTTATATTGGTATTGTGTTACTATTATTATTATTACACAACTATTATGGCGGTATATATAGTGTACTTGTATAAGTACAAAAGTAAAACTAAAGGAGAGAGAGAGAGAGATACAAAAACGAAAGAAGGGAAGAAAAAATGAATTTTTTATTGGCTATTAGACAAGGAAACTCCAAGTAAGTGCGGAGGAAGGATAGGATGAGGATAGATGGAAGCGAATTTTAGAATAAATGAGACAAGACAAGGAGCAACAGGAGCGAGAAAAAGATTAATTTCGTATGTAAACTGCATTATACATAGATGATGTTCACTATAGCGCTACCACCACATACTCTGTCTCTCTACTCTACACAACATTTATTACATGTACGTATATCCAGAGTATAGTGCTTTATATGTACCGAGTATCGGTGCAGCCGTAGTGAAAACACAGAACGAAGTAAAAAAAACATGAGGAATTAGTGGATCATAAATTACGTCAGGATTAACTACAGAATAGAAAGAGAGAGAGAGAGAGAAAAGAGGAGTTGTGTAAGTAGTGCCAGTATTACTTTTATAGAATTAAACTTTGCTTGTATTATTTTATAAATAAAGCGGAAATTTTGGAAGAAGGATGAAGGTGTAGGCGTTCATACTCTCTAATAAAACAGTAGTAGTATACCTACACATTTACTGTGTGACCTGGCATATATATATATATTTCGTTCAGTGAAAATTAAATGATTAAATTAGCTTTGCGCAACATTCACTTTTTGTGTCAACTGACTTTGAAGGGTGCAACCCCCACCTGTGTCCAAAACGAAAGGTGCACACAAACTCTCTCTCTCTCTCTCTCTCTGGCATGCTGCCCGTCCTTATTACTCACGACAAATACGATGGCAACGACCGACACCACCACTACAGCATCAAATTTATGTGGTATACAAAAGTGTAGCAAGTAGTTTTTTTTACCAGATATATTTGGCACTTTCAAACGAGCAGTACCTCTGGCACGTGAGAAAGTGAGAGGAAAGCGTATTTTAGTGGGTCTGCTGTCGCTCCTGATGTGAAAGGAGTGATCTATGAAAATGACTCTGTCCGGGGCAGTGACAAAATGCTCATTGTTTTTCGCTACCACATATTTAATGGACTATTATTATTATTAAATTACGTCACCAAATTACACGTCACCCACCACCACAAAATGACCTTTTTTCTTGTGGAGGACGACAAGACACGAGGAACGACATACATATACATACATAGGCACTAAACAGTGTTGATTTTTTAAACATGCTCGTGCTACAGTACAAAGTTGGCAGCTTTTCTTTTCAGTGTGTGTATGTACATGACTCAATTACAACAATACATAACTTTCACAGCAGCCCCACTCACTGTACTATTTACTACTACTAGTAGTAGTCGATAAAATGCCTTTATATGTAGACTTTTTTGTTTATTTGGTAAATTGAGTTCCACCCAGTTTCCCCACTTATTTTCCTTCTATTTTCTTTATTATTGTTTACCTATTAGCTTGTAGCAGACAGCTCCTTTCCCAAATATTTTTTTTCTCTGATCCCTCTTAACTAGGTCGTGGGTTTTCTTGCCACAATTTCATGATGATGATGATGATAATATCGCTATTTATTCTCTGAATGTGTTTGTACATTCTCTAAAATGAAAGAGAATAAAACAAAATAACAGAAAGAAAATGAAGTGATGATGAACAGCATGCTGCCAAGTTAATTGGAAAGAGAAAAAGCGTGTATTTCTGCGTGGAGCAAATCAAAAAGGAATAGAATAAAACAAAAAAACAGAAAGAAAATGAAGTGATGATGAACAGCATGCTGCCAAGTTAATTGGAAAGAGAAAAAGCGTGTATTTCTGCGTGGAGCAAATCAAAAAGGAAAATGCGCCGTTTGTCTGTTGCCTTTATACAAAGCATCATTATTTATCCTCTAACAAGGAAAAGAAGGTAGATGAAAAGGCAGCAGCAATAAAGAGCGGAGAAAAGTTTTTTTTTTTTGGTGTGAGAGAACTAAAAAAAACATTTTAGTAGAGCAAATTTGTGCTCATTTCACCAAATATTATCATTTGACCTTTAAACCTTAGCAAACAGAAAATTACCACGAGTGGGTGGTCCGACTAAAAAAGTTAGATAACAAGACGAGAATTTGTTCAAACATAATGATAATTGGTCAAATAGTAAAGTTGGGAAAATGAATCATGATTTTTCCTTCTTGGAAATTTGAATTCCCGTTGGAGAATCTACTCACAGCTATTAAGGTACACACACACACATAGTATACATTTTACAGGGCAAAAATAAAATAGCAAAAGTTCAACACGCTGAAAAGGCTTCACCTCTTCCTCCTCACAAGAGCCTGTAGCCTGCTGTGTACCAAATAACCAATCTAATGTAGCAACAAACTTCAAAAACCAGTCATCTCAATGAAAATAATGAAGGCTACATATATAACATGTCATGCTAACTACAAGGATGACGATGACTATGATGACAGCAGATGAACATTCGAATTGACTTTACCACAAAGTTATGATGAGAAAGAAAGAAAGAAAAATAAAGTTGAGAGAGTTTTACACAAAGCTACACACACATATATTATACCTTTGAGGGACTACATGCATAGTAGATATCCACCACCTAGTTTGACATTCTACCCGTCACATTCTCAAAATGAAAGAGATTTTCAAAAAAGTAAAAAAGGGAACAGGCGTCAAGTGAGAAATGTAGGATACAAAATGGTAAAAGTACCAACTCTCTGTCTCTCTTTCTCTGTTCGTCTCTTCAAATAACAACTAATAGGGGAGAGCAGCAGTGGATTTTTTGATTAGCCTCAAGCCATAACAGCGTAAGGAAATGTTGGTAATCTTTTTGCGACTTGTATCCCTCCTACTCAATCATTTCCTCCGACCAGCAGCAGAAAGCCACAGCAACTAGGTATGTAATGTGGTATTACCAAGCAAACACCAAGACGAATGANCAAGCAAACACCAAGACGAATGACGATGATGATGATGATTATAACAAACAGCCTGTTTTTTTCTGCTACGATAGTATCTTTTCTCCTGATAATATATAATAAGTCAGCCTGGAGCTAGAATCTTGCAATCATTCCGATTGCTACATATGCCTACTTGTTTTCTGGTTGAAGTATTAGTACATATGTATGTATGTATACTTGTACATTTCCCCCTTATCATAATGTTATATACATTTAATTGCCAACTTTATTTTGTCCTTTTTTATAATGCTTAAATGTAGAATTTAGAAAGTACCAATATTCGGCTGATATATATAGACCACATGTCAGTGTCAAAAAAAAAAAATGTATCGCGTTGAAAAGTTTTGTGAGTAGCGAAATGGATAATATAATGAGAATGGGGGAGTTTTACATTTCAAGTGTGTGTATTTTTTTCTCTGCTACAAAGAAACTCCAACGACACTGATCAGAATCTCGTCAAGTGTGAAAATCTAACCACTCACTCACTCGCTCACTCACTCATGTGCTCTATATGGATTCCTAACCCTGCGAGGGAGGAAACACAATCAGTAACTTGGAAAATAGAATCATGAGAAAAATATTATTTATTACTTTAATATACTACCTACATATACATTTTGCAATTTCTGCTTCTCTATGTACTCTGCATCGTCACCAGTCAGCCAGCACACCAGCAGCAACAAGGAATGAACGTCATAGCGACATTATATATATGATATATTATGCGAATCGAGTTTTGTTGTGGATGATGATGCTGATGATGATGATAATGATGAGGACAAGTGAAGAAAACCCTCAAATACACACCACGCCACCACCACAACTTAAAAATGTATAGCAAGTAGTAGTGTGTCGCACACACAACACAACTACAATATCATCATCATCTTCTCAACTCAAGTATTAACTTCACTCCCTTTCTTCCGCCTTCACCACTCCACTCGATCTCTGCTGCTCAAAAACACACTCCTTCTCCACGTACAAGGGGGATCCGTACAAGCTACTTATCTGTTGTCGTTGCCGTTAGGGTGTATGATGATGATGATGATAATCAAAAATGATCATATACATATTTATTTATATACACAGCTAGTCTTTCCTACTACTACACACACACACGCAGCATGATGATGATGATACATTCCCTAGGTAGGAGGAAGACAAGCATACATGAATAAACCCAATATTCGAAAGGGGGCATTATCATCATCCATATAAATGTCGCAAGAATGATGATGATGATGATCACCATCAAGATAAGAAAATATTAAAGTCGACGAAATCAAATAATGTGAGAGATCTTGAGGGAGAAATGCTGGAAACCTCAAGTAAGACGAGAATGTTATTTATACAATGTATCTAGTACAAATTTACATGTGAAGCTTAGTTGTTGACCATGCATGAAATTAGCTGAAATCACATTTGGAAAAAAAGTCGTTTGAACAGATCAGATTGGCAGAGTTGGAGAAAAGTAGCTATTACTATTACAACTAGTACTTTTCCTGCTGCCACAGGCTATGCTGATAAATTTTCACTTTAAACATGATTTTTTTTTATTCTAGTTTTTTTTCTCAGAAAATCATGTTTACTCACAGAGAGGAAGAGGAAACATCACGAAGAAAATGATGATCAGCCTGTAAGACTGTTTGATCATTCAATAATCGACAAGCTAGAGGAAAATTGCAATTTACAAAATTTGATTTGTGTGAGTTATGTTACGTGCTTGAAGGTAGATTTGGTAGAAAGCGGGGTCTCCACTGCGTGGAGGGAGGAGAGGTAACTATCGGGTCAGGTCATTATCCGCTCTATGCCACTATATATATGCCCTGTATATACATACATTCATATATGCTATCTTGAGAAAAAATCTTTCAGGAAAAGAGAAAGCAGTTTAAAAGGTGGCAGCTGAAAAAAATTGTCAAGAAAACTTTTTTTTCTTTTCTTGCTCCAAGTCATTACCATTTCATGTTGTTGTTAGCTACTACTACTATTTGAATGTTTGAAATGACTAACAAGGTGTTTTTCGTACGGTTGTATACGTGAGCTGTATAGCAACATCAACACTCTCATATTTTTTCCCCAAAAGTTTACGCACAAATAAACATAATTATTATTATCGTCATCATTGGTCCTTCAACGTGGATGATGAACTTGTTACCCTCTGCCTGTTATTTTTGTCGCAACGCAAAGTACTGAGCAGAAACTAAAATCTAGTTAACCAAACAAAAAAAAGTTGGCAAAAGGTCAGCCAAAAAAAAGTTTTAGACAAGTTTGACAATCAAATTAAAATAAATTGACAATTTTCTATACTATGCACACTACTACAACATTAAACTACAACATCAACTAATCGCGTGTACAAATAATGTGAAAAGGTGACAAACTGTGTAGTTTTTTTTCTTCTCTTCTAATCACAAATTAGAAACTACATGACGGATGAATAAATTCACAAGATCATTATCATAGGCAACCATTATATATTCTATTGGAATTTCCTTTTTTCAGCCTTTTGACGACAATAAAAGAAGATAGTGTTTTGGAAGTCGGAACGAAGAAGAAGAAAAAAATGAAAATTCGTTTACTACAAGTTTATGTAATTTTTATTGCTCAACTTTCCCCAGTCGAAAATGAAAATAAACTCGTTACACAATGCCGCTTCTTGATGCTGACAAAGGAAAAAATGGCGGAAAGACATCGCAAGTGTGCGAGAATCAAAAGTATAAAGCTATATATATATATATGTACGTACATATATATAATAGCCGCCTGGTGCTGCAGCTGCCTCCCGTAACCTTTCATTTTCCTTTTTTATCTCTCTTCAGAAGAAAATGAAAAAAGTACAAGTACCCATAGATACACTATACAAGTATTATTATTATTAGACACTGGTGTAATATATTATTGTAACGAATGAACAGCTATGGATGAAGTCTACCATGAATCGCTTAGCTTTAAATTGCTTTACCATTTATTTCAGCGAATAAGGCAAGGTGCTATATACTGTTAAAACACTTGCTATACAACACATTTGCAAGTGTGCATACGTGTATGTATGTATATGAATATATATACTAGGTACGTGACCTGACCTGGCCTCCCTCACGACTAAAAATATGAATGCTATCACCGAAAAAAAAGTAGAACAAAAAACTTTCTCTTTTTTTCATAGTCACAAGGATAACTAACAAGCTTAAACCATTTTCCAACAGTCTTTCAACATCACCGTTGTACATATCATACACATCTGTCCACTATTTCCCCTTCCTTTTTTTACTATTTTTTTATCTTTACATTGCATTCATAGCCAACGTTTAAGTAGTAGAGTCAGTGAGGACGTCACTAGACTAAACGACTCCTACAAAAACACATTTTTTTCTTCTTTCATAAAAAAGATTGAAATGCCTAGTTGAGGAAAATAAAAAAGAGAACCAGCGAATCATAAAGTGTATAGAAAAAGATAGATAGATAATAATAATAATAATTTTTATATTGTCGTCTCAATGCATACACGTGCACTATTATATGTATGCTCTCTGCAAAGTGGAGTATTTATAAAATTGCATGCATGTCTTCTATTCGACTACGACACAACGACTACTTGTTCTTCTTCTCTGCTTTCTCTTCAATAATCTCCTCTTATTTCTAGATCACTTTTCTTTACAGTGCTCACGCGGCGGCGGCGGTTCTTAAGCCATGTCATCTTAATGTACATTCACGTAAGACTTTTTTTGTTATAATAAAAAAGATGGTAGTAGTAGCAGTATACAGTCGTGTCACTTGTAACTCGTTGTCGTCGTCGTCGGCGTTGTCTACGCTCAGAAACAATGAACACACAGCAGTATATCGTGTAGTAGCAGTATAATTGATGCAAAGTTTTATGATGCGACTTATTCACACAGAAAAAATATCCTCTATAAAATTATACGATTATAAATAATATCATCATGTCTGCTTGCTTGGCTGACTGCTATTTTTCTCTCTGTTCTTTTTCTGTGACTGTTGCTCTTTTTTTATTGTTATTCAACGAGCACATAAAAAAAAGAAAAGAAGAAGTGAAAAGGAAGAAGAAAGAAAAAAAAGTTGCGTGCTCTTTCCCCATTTTTACGCTCTATCTATTAAAAAGACACGCAGAGGGGGAAAAAAGTTGTACTTATAAGTACACATGTACATATTGTTGTATGCATATTATTATTATTATACAAACGCAAAAAAAACTTGGGGATGATAATGATATTATAGAAAGAGTACCTAATTGGATAGATGTATATTTTCCTCGTCTTTTGTCAACTTACACAAGTAACTTCTTTTTTTCTCTCTCTCCTCTCTCTCTTTATTTACATCAAAGCAATTTTTTTTCTCTTGTGTTTTCCTCTTTTCACAGGGAATACATATCTGGTGGCAAAACAAAGGAAAATTTAGCTTGTCGTATTTTGTTCTCAATATTATTTAATAATAATAATTGTGTTTGTTTATAAGATACATAATGCGAAATAATATACTAGCACAAAAAAACTTGCTATAGAACTTTAATAAAAACCAAAAATATACACATAGAAAAAAAACAATCTTTAAATGTAAATAAATTGAACTGTTTATGAAAATGGTAATACGATGAAGACCAAAAAAAATAACGGATTGCGACACGATGAAATAATATGTATATTTTATAATGAAAAAAAGAGAATACATAAGGTTATATTTAGAATTCTGAAGAGGAAAAAAATGGCAAGCAAAATAGAGTAGCAGTACAAAGTATCATAATATGTAGTTTCCTCTTGAGACAAGAAGAAAAAAACATAATCAAATGAAAACAACAGCAGAACTTGGACACTTTTTTTTTCAAGTTTGCTTTCAACAAAAACTCTTCAACTTCATAATTCGCCTTGCGTTTTTTGATGCCCCAGGAATTAGAAATCTCATTTAAAATTTGTTTTTTCGTCTTGATCTCTTTTTCTGCGAGACCAGGGTTCACTCTAATGCTGCACAAGAAGAATCACTTTCTTAAAATACCCAGGGAAACTCATTTCCAGAATTAGTTGTTGTTCTTTTGTGGCTAAATAAACCTTTTCGTTTCTCCATTTGCCCAGTTGTCCGCCATTCTCTAACATGTAAAAAAATATAACATACCTATACCCATGGTTGATTCAGCATTGTTGTATAGCGACTTGTAATAAGCATACGTAAGTAGTAATAATAGTAGCTCTTTTTGATATATACTCCCGACATTTTTTGATTAGTTGTCTTAATATCCTTCATAAATATAACTTTCTTTTTCAAAGAAAGGGAGAAAATGCTCTGTCATATTATTCTTCTTTATCATTTTCAACGAGCATTCTGGGAGCAGTACAATAAAAGAATGAAAATGTGATGATGAGGCTGTCGTGACGTCGACCGGGCACAGTGTGGTGGTGGTGGTGGTAACGGTGAAGTAGTAGGAAATAAAATAAAAGCTAAATAAATTACGTACTGTACAGCAGCGTATATGAGTTTGCTCTAAACAATACTTTCATACATACATATATTATACATGTTTGGTAGTTCATTCACTATTTTCTTAGCAGACAAAAAAAAACAGCTCCCTTTCATTGAGAAAAGCAGACCATTGTTTTAGGTAGTGATATAGTAGTAATATGAGGAGAACACAAGCTGTACAGACAGATGCAGTTACTTTGCCCAGGGTTTGGTCGTTGTTTCTTGGTATACACTAATATACAGTGTGTTTCTTGCTCTGTTTATGTGGTACTTTTTCTACAGACAGCCACACACACACACACCATTGTAAACTGTGGCGACGAGAGTTTTGCTATAATATTGTTTGCACAGGAGCAGAAAGCATGAACCGCCAACATTACCGTCGTCATTATCATGAAACGGAGGAAAGGTACCCTGGCCTGTTCTTTCTTTTTTTTAAAAAAAAAATCGCTGCTTGCTACTATTATCAAATGCATACCTTCAGTCCTCTCTCTTCTTCTTCTTTCTACCTGCTTCTCTTGTCCTCCATTTTCTCATGACTAATGAATGAACATGAGGATGTACTTATTCCCCGGATTATATACATACATACTTGTTAGTTATATATGAGCAGCGGGACAATTTTCCATGGCGGTGGTGTGTGTCCAAACTTTATGAATGTAATGGATGCTGGGGTTACCTACATCAAAATCTTCTTTTCTCTGGCTGACTGAGTCGTGAATGGAAAATTGTTGAATGGGACAGGTGTTGCTTGTGCGCTTTGCCATGATGATAATAATATACCATTATTCTTTTTTCTTTCTCTTTGCCCAGTCCGCATAATATTTGTAATTTTGCTGCTGCAGTTCAGTTCACTTAAATATTAAGCCTTGTACTCTTTGCCCATTTTCGTCAAGGTGGTGGTCGTGTCATGGTTTGTTTGTTACTCACTTATTATTACTTGAGGACACTCCAGAGAGATAGCTGGGCTTTGAATGAGAATATACACACTGCTGACTTGACAACAGTATGAATGAATCTGTCCTTTCCACACTGTCTTTTTTCTTCTTCTACTTTTTTTCCCTTTCATCTTCCTCCCTCTTTTTGCTGAGCTTTTTAAGAAAAATGTAGCAAAAGTGTAATAATGGAGGAATGCTAGTATAGGAAAATAGAAGAAAGATCTAGAGAGAGAGAGAGATGATATGCATATACCGCACCAACTCCCACCCACACACGCCCTTAACACGGACTCCAGACTGGAAAACGGTTTCTTGTCGCCAACAAAACTTACATACTTGCTTTTTACTACACACACATGTAATATTAGCAGCAGCAGCAGCAGCCCTAACAAGAAAAAGGGTTGTTGCTGGCTGCTACTATTATTATTACTTTAGTATATTTTATCCTCGTATACTATTTACTCACACATACCATGATCATCATCATATACATATGTAGGTACATATATATCCTGCCAATTTAACTTTCTTCTTGAATAAGCAATTTTCCCCTTCTCTATTGTGGCCTGGTGAAGCATCCACGCTATACACAAGTGAAGCTGTGAAAACAAGGAAGTAGCGCTGAGCCAGACCGACATCGTCAACTGTAAAGAAAAAACTTTACATAACTTGTTGGTGGTTCTGCGATGCTGACGTGACACAAAAAAAACTCTGTCAATGCAACTAAAGTGAAATGTGGTGGTTGTTTGTGCTTGAGCACTTGCTGATTCTTTTGCTATTACACTTTACAACTTGACTCTCAAGTACGATAAGAAGAAAATCCCCACCACCATCATCATCATCAGCATCATCTTCAACACGAAAAGGTTCACCAAGAGTACATTTTTTTTACTGGTGTAAAAAAACTGTACACTTTTATATCTTGATCTATATATCCATTTAAAAAAACTAAAAAGAAAATGTTTACATAGCAAAGTAAATAAGCAAGAGTTGCGTTTCTTCTTGAGAAAAAGAGGCTCCAAATTTCTCCTCAATTATTATTTTTTTTGGAGGAGCCAGTCTGTATTTGATTTACAATCAGGGATTATTATTGCCATGATGATGAGGACTATGGTGCTGTCGTTTTTGCTACGGTAAGATGGATGCTCTGAACAAAAAAAGACAAAGCTTTAGGTATGCAATTACCCAAACAATATCACATTTTATTCTCTGGTGACACCGTTATGCACAGCAAAATATTATGTAAACGGCCAAAAATATTGTAACAGCCTTTTCTATACAGAATACATGGGAACATGTAAGGAAATTCAATTACGGTTAATTGCTTCATTTCATGCCTTGCTTATACAATATCATGTTATCATCATCAGAGGAAAATTATGCTGGCATTTTGAGCAGCAACAGCAGCCAAAAAAAATATGAAAAGTGTACCCTTCTATCAAGTAATGTGAACAGTGTATAGAGTAGCAACAAACTTTGCTTGAAGCTCGTCGTGGTAATGGTGATCCATCTATTTTTGGCTTTATATATTCTTCTCATACATATTTTTAGTTACTTTGTTAGGATTACTCAATAAGCAGGCAAGTTTATTAGAAACTTCATTGCGTTTATCTAACTGCTTTGATTTGCCAATGTCACTTTCTCCTGCGCCGCTGACTAGAAGAGTGAGCGCTCCAAAACCCTGGTTATATATTTATTTATGTAGGTAGATGTGTGCTAAGCTTTCCAAAGATTGCATCAAATTCATCAAACACTTTTAATGTCACTGTCATGCTACATACTATATACCATCTTCAACAACAGCAACATTGCCAAGCAAAACCTTGCTTATATACGTAGATGACTGGATGATGATATAATGGATTAGGTGGCAAAAAAAATATTTTTTTTGAATGATGCGTTCGCAACAGCGTGAAAAATGTTTTCACTCTATCAATATATTTCTCTTTTTTTCGTAACTGTGCTTATGTATATATGTGAGTGCAAATGACTTTGACTGCTACATAATAAAGCAGTGAATATATTTAGTGGATGGTAACTAGAACAAGACTATAGAATAACGCTTTAGGTAAACTGCATGAGCTGCAAAGTTGAGAAAAGTGAAAGCCTGATTGAGTCACACACACATATATACACAAGCATTTCTGCTATTAGTAGCAGTAGTAGTAGAGCAGTAAGCCCAAGTACAATAGAGAAATCACGTGAATGACGATGACGACTACAACGACGACGACGACGTCGACGACTACGAGGCAGAGAAGAAGAAAAGTATAAAGAAATGAATACATTTTCTCCTTCTTTTTTTGTGTTGACTCAAGGGAATCTTTTATGAATGGGAATGGACTCTGAAATGGTATGCCCTATGTTCCTTTCCTTTCTTCGCTTCTGCTCCTTAGAAGAAAGAGAAAAAAAGTTGAACGAAGAAGAGTTAAAATCTCTAGGATTTTTCACTT
>JAHZMT010001873.1:0-10121 GCA_027743785.1 Sinhomidia bicolor | reverse complement strand
GAATAGATGCATTCCATTGCCAACAACTGGCATGACATGATAATACTTCACATTTTCTCCGCTTCTTCTTTCTCTTTCTTTTCCCAGATGCAGAAGTATAACAAACAAAACAACAAATAACGGCGGCAGAGAAAAAGCAGCAGCAGCAGCGTCAGCCGCTATTACTACTTTTTTTCTACTGTTCTACTCCGTCTCCTGGCGCTACCCAGCTTATATGTCATAATAATATTATTATTATAGGACTATTCAATACTTTCACATTTTCTTTTCTGTCAAAGTTGCTCTTCAACACGACACCACTACCACCACCTTCCCCAAAATAAAATATCTTTCCTCCACGTTTATAATACTTTTTTTGTATTTTTTCACATGACATACGTATCTGTCCCGGTTTCTAAAAAAATTCTATTCTCAACGAAAATTATCTTTTTTTTCCATCCATTATACTCTCCACGCTAGCTCTACCACTACAACAACACACAAGACAACATTCATTCTCATTTTCATTCTTCTTCTTTTTCTCTCTCCACCAGAGAATATTTTATGCAAGTCATGAATACCTTTTTGCAGTTGCACGAATTCCAGAAAAAAAGGAACAAGAAAACTTTGAAAGAACAACTTTTTTGTGCAGAAAAAAGAGAGCAGTAGTAATAATCTTTACTTTTTTATGCATGTATTTGTCGTTATGCATGTAGCTAGTCAAATTATCTTATTTTTTGTTGTAGCCCTCATCACTTTATACTTGCCTGGTTCAATTGTACAACGTAATCCTTATAGATGTGTTCGTCTTTATCAAAAAGACTGCTTTTTTCTTTGTAGAAAAAAGATATCCTAACTTGAATATGAACACAATGACAACTTTTCTTCTTTTCTGCTTTTTTCCCTTACTGCGCCTGTAACGGTTACGTCGTCGTTGAAAAAAATGTAATATAATATAATCACCAATTCTCATTTTTTTCCTGGCCAAAAAACTACTTTTTTTCTTTTTAAGTTTACACGTACATGTTTGCTTACTACATTAAGAAAGTACAAAAAGGCTGTTTTTCATTTTATTTCTCGCTCTCTGTCTGTCTCTCTCTCTCTAATAGACTTTCCTCTCATCATTCTTTGCACAGAAAAAAACTAGAAAAGTTTCTTTTAAAAAAGCTGACACAATGTCGTTCCTTTTTGTTGCAGTGCCAATCCCAATTACGTCTATCTCTCTTTTTCGCTTTTTTCCCCTTTTTTGCATGAAAAAAATGAAAGAGAGCTCTTGTTAGCATTTTGGCTCTTTCATCATTATCCTTTTCCATCCAGCATCATCATGCTTTGCATGCATGCGTCAAACAAGTTTGGTGAACTTTTTGATAGACATTTTTGTGCCAACTGAAAAGAAAATAAGAGTACTTAATGGATAATATGAGCAGCGCATAACTACACACAGGAAAACATTACCCATAAACGTGCCCATTCAAAGTGTTGGTTAATTGCCTTGTGAATAATTTTCTCTCTCTCTCTTCTTAAATAACAGATAACGCTAATGCTAGTCTTGTTTCCCACAAAAATGTATGAAATGCTAAAATATACAGAAAAACAGTGGCAGTAATAAACACGATAGTCTGTCCCCTGGTGTGTCCACAAATTCAGGAAATACCCTCTGAGTCGAGATAAAACACTATTAATTTTATTTTTTGTAGTGCTCTGCTGTAGTATACACACATACAGTGAGTTAGGCAAAACTATAAAAAGAACTCATATTGGATTATTATATGCTGTAAAAAAAGAAAACCAGCCTGCTGGCTTAGTAAAGTGTATATATTTTTAAAAGTATGAGTCATACTTTTTCTGTCTGTTTTTTGCTTCCAACACCATTCCACCAACCAACACAACAACACACTTATAACTACTCTTATTACAGAGCCACTGCCAACATTAAAGAAAAAGAAAGGAGCAGGAGCAGTCCATGTCAAGTCAAACCATTGATTTCGGGTAGGTTAGGTTACATAAAGTAGTGAAATTAAAGGAGAAAGGAAGGGGAGATTTGAGGAAAGGGAGAGAGAGAGAGAGATGGAATGAAAGTAAAAAGAGGGAATTTCCTGGCATGGGTACGTTTCTCATTGTGCTTCTGTTACTGCTGCTGTTATATTTATTATTATTATTATGCTGCTGCTGTTGCAATGCATTTGTGCATGGGTTACTTTTCTGAGTTCACTCTTTTCTGTGCCTCTCTCTCTCTCTCTTCTTCTCCGTCGTATCCGTCATCATCGTCGCAGTAGTTGTTGTCGTCGTCGTCGTCACTACTTTTTTCTCCAGCAGCAGCCACCCACCCCGCTTTGCCTGCTCAACATTTTGACAGACGTGTACTTTGAGGGTATATATGCATGTACGTTTTATATAATAAAAATAAAAGTTTTCTCTTTGGATAAGAACTTTATATGGCCACCACTGCACGTTTCCCCTTCCTCCTTTTGATGGTGATGATGATGACGACAAAGAAAAAGCAGCTTACATAACCAACACATAAACTGCATTACTGGGAAGAGAGGGGATGCATGCATGCTCACTGGTAATAACCATTTTCCATACGACAGAGCATTTTGTTCCTCATTTGCCTTTTCCCTTCATTACAAGGCCAATAGTACACGAAGTGGTGGTGGTGGAGGTAGTAGTAGCACAAGTGGTGGTGATATGGACTACTACTGGAGAGAGAAACAGCAACGGGAAGTAAGTTAAATTAGAGTTTTTGCTATGTGCGCGAAAATATTTTACACAGCCTTCTTATCGGGCGACAGCAGCCATGCAAACAATTTTAGTACTGCTGTTCACTTCCTCTTTTATATTAAATGTGATTTTACGAAAGACATGATGATGGTCGCGGTGGTGGTGCTGCTACTGCTGGTGGTATGCATATTACCGGGGAATATATTTTGCTACTTTCCCCTGCTCTACTCAACCATCACCACCACCACCATCATCATCATCGTCCCTACATGCTGAAACAATGTACATTTACATCAACATAAAGTAATATAGATGTAGCAAGCTGATAGGAAAAAGTGTGTTTGGAAAAGATTGCAATCATTTTTGGCATTGTTGAGAAAGCGCAAGCAAGCACACATAGACACACACACAGCTCAACAGAGATTATTATTAAAGTCACCTTGTGGTACTACAACAAAACCGCCGTGTTCAGCAGTAGTGGTGGTGCGGTGAGAGATGTCATTTACATTGTCGACTGGCTCATTTCATTTGCATACGTACATCCATATTAAGCCACCATCACCGTCACCAGTACCGCACCACCAACACCACCACTGCAAAAAAATATATAAAGCTGGCGTGGCAGTATTAACCAAAGTAGTAGTAGTACAAGGGCCCAGATGAAGTAGTTGTTTGTTGTTGTAATTCTAGTAGTAGTAGTAAAAAAAAAGTAGTAGTAGCAGCAGCAGTGAGCTGTAGTAGTAGTCGTAGTGGTTGTGCGGTTCTTTGGTAAGTTTATACCGGGTTGAGAGAGAATTGAAAATGCAGAGTATGCTAGAAGTTTTTTCGGCGAATTTTGTGTGTGTGTGTGTACTGCTGGTGCTGAGGGGAGAAAAACTACTTTACGGTGGCACTAACGCTACTACCAAAATAACCGAGAGTGTGTGTACTCCACAATTACACTTGCAACAGCAACATCATCATAATGTCGTTGTATTTTTTTGCTACTTTCNTCCACAATTACACTTGCAACAGCAACATCATCATAATGTCGTTGTATTTTTTTGCTACTTTCGCTTTATACAAATGTGCATGCATATTTTCTTATTCATTTTCCCGTTTCGAGAATTTAATTTTTGATACAGATGTATATTAAATAATATTTTTTGATAATGCAGCACAGTCAGCACACAGGCAATTTTTGCCTTCATTATTGAAGCGACAGTTTAGTGTACATGCTGAGATGCCGCTGTGGAAAAAAGAAGCATTTTCATTAAAAACTTTTTTTTGCTCTGTGCAAACATCATTTTGAAAATATAATATTTTTGTACTAACATTCTAATAGGTATGCAGTCATTTGGAAAATGAAAATTTGTATGGCTTCTAAAAAAAGTACATTAAACATGACGTTCTCGCTACTACTCATCGTTGAAAATGAAAAAAAGAGGAAAATGAGCAAAAGTTTTGGATTTTTTTTTCGTTGAATTATTTGGTTGAGTAGATTTAAAATTTGCATTTTCCGCATTCGCTCAATTGGAAACGGGCTTGTCACGCACCACTAGTACTGCTGCTGCTACTACTACTACTATTGCATTCATTTCATTTTCCCTTGCCATGCTACTACAGAATTCAACTTTCTACCTTTTGAAACAGCTTGTCATCATCATTAATTTAGCCAGGTCTGATAAATGAGAGTTGATAGGTATACCTCTTGACAATAATAGGAGATTGGTAAGTACACGGAGAAAAAAAATTCTACAACTATTCATTCCACCGTTGGAACAACGGCAAAATAATAATGGAGCTCATATATAGGTACACTCCAAGAGCCGCCATTATGTATATTATATATGCGACTTTTCCATGATTGGGCAAACAAAAACGTGTTTGAAAATGTATGAGCTGCCGTTGCAGATTACAATTTTCCTGGAAGTCATTACCATTCTCATCATTATTTTCACGACAAGCCGGACATGTAAAAAAAAATATGCTTGTCTGTGCTGTGCTGTGTTGTGTATGAGTACTATCACGATGTATGTCTATATCGACATAATACATAAATGACTGTCATGGGATGGTGGTGGTGGTGGTGATGATGATGATGTGTTTTTCACCGCACCCCAACAACAACACATGTTAACCATTTAATAGACAAAATGTAAAAGAGGAAAATAACAATTGTACTGCCAGCGCCGACATCAGCACACACTACACATACACAGTAAACATGAAGGGCGCACAAAAGCTGTCTACTTCTTTTTTCAGGTTGCTTTCATTTCAGCACAAAAACTATTCTATTCGGGGAAAATCCGCATTATTGAACAAATGTAAATAATAAGATATATATATATACAGGCATATAATTATACACGTCCATTGTTTGCCTGTTATACATGACATAGTATACAAGCTGCATAATAATATTAATATGTATGTAAGATAGCATGCAAAAACTAATGATGTTTAGGATGATGATGATGGCAGCAGACTTTTTTAAAGTAGAAAAAAACAGCAAACATTTTAACTGCTGCTGCTGCTGACAAAAAAATAAAGCTTATATTTTTGTAAGTACTTTTGTATATATATAGGCATACGTGTGTGGATTGCGGATGATTCCTTAATGGTATGTTTTTACACAAAATTTATTTTGCAATTAAGCACACAAGTGGAAAAAAGGGAAAGAAAGGAGGAGAACAATAATAACGGTAAATGTACAAGCTGCTGCCATATATTTATGTTTCTTCAGTTGCAGCAGCAGCAGAAACAGCAGAATTGCACTACCTACTACTACCAGCAAATAACATAGCGGAGATTGAAAACGATGATAGTAGTAGTTGTTGTTTTTATATGTACGTTTTAGCCGTCTTTGTCGTTTGTTGTTGAAGTCGTCGTCAAGAATCCTTTGTATTTATTTCATACAATTTTTTTGCTAGATGATGATTATTATATAAGTAGAGAGCGGCGGGAGTAGTACTCTCTCACACGGTGAGTACATGAAATCTCCTGCAAGCACAAAATATAACATGAGAATCCCTGGGTTCTTTACATTATTTCATACAAAACAAAAATGAATGAATGAGTGAATGTACATAACAGCGACTTATAACACTCATTCTAAAGATTTGAGAGTTTAGTAGAGCAAAAGAAAAGATGAGGAAATAATAATAAGTGTGTATACAACTGAGTTTTGAAATAATATTTTTTTCTGTGATGATGTGTCTTGTAAGTAGTTTTATGCTTTTTCTCTTTTTCTCTCTGTCGGATATTAGTTCTGCACTGTTTAGGTAGCTAGATACTGAATCAGAGTTTACTTTGTGTAGTGTAAGTAGTAGTAATAGTAGAGAATTTTTTTTCTTTTTTCCTTTTTCGAGAAGAAAAAGTTGGTTTGGTAAAAGGAGGAAAAAAAGTTGCATGCATTGCAATTGTAAAATTTATCGTGAAACTTTGTGAAAACGTACGTTTTATGAATGTTATTGTTTATGTTTTTCATACTTGCCCGTAAATTTCCCCCATGTTTCCTACTTTTTTGTTTTGCACACATTGAAAAAAACACATTATGTTGGGAAGATATGTTGTTGTTAAAGACATGCCTTGTTCTTATATACAGTTTACTAAAAAATATAATCTATATATAATAGAAAAAGCTGCTGCTTCTACTCCAACTAAAAATAATTCATACGCGAGGAAAAGTGGAAAGAAACAAGAGGCATGTATATGCATGTAGTTTTATTTTCAAGACAGGGGACAAGGAAGGAAATATGGAGGAAACACAGAAAATACGTTTATCGTGTTGGCCAAAAAGTGAAGAAAATGAAAGTTTTTTGGAGAGAGAGAGAGAGAGAGAGGCAGAGAGAGAGAGAGAGAGAGTTACGACTAACAAATAACCCAAAGAGGAGTGTGGCAGTTGTAGAGAGAAAGAAGCATTAATGATTTCCCACATTTTGAAAGGAAAGGAAAGAGGGGAAATTTATATTGGCACATAAAACAATCCCCTTCCTCGCTTTCCTTTTTTTCTCTTCCTCCTGACTCACTTTGCAATAATAATAATAATAATAATACAGGAAGGCAACTTATCAGACGAAGAAAAAGAAGCAAAGTAATGGCAATAACAAATAGGTTGAGTATGTATGCTAGGTAGCACCACTACCACCACCACTACTACTACTGCTATACATTTTGTGAATACGACCAAGAACTACTTTCACTACTACTATTACTACTACTATCCGTTTTTATCGTCAATGTGGCTATTACCAACTAGTCGCATATTCTTTATGATTGTATCGACTTGGATTCCACTTTTCGATCCGAGTGGCTGCCATTAAATATGAGCTTTTATGCTTTTTCTTTGAATACTTGGCTAACACGTAAAATTACGGCGGTGGCAGTGGTGGCAGCGGCGATGTAGAAAGGAGAGAGAAGAAAGGAAAAGGGAAAAAGTATCAACAAAACTGCTACTTTGGCTTTTCAATAGCTAAGCAGGATTATGTATTATTATTATTATTATTACCAGTATACATTTGTATACCTTTCTAGAAATAAATATATATTATGAGGAGATTGATGGCGGAGAGCACGAGGAAATATACAGCTAATGCGAATTTATAAAGTTGCACATAAATCTAGGTAAGTACACACTCACGCACTAATACCACTGGGTTTAATGTACACAGCTGGGTAAAAAAAAGAATGAAGAAGAAGATTCTTCTTTCTGATATATACTTTTTCTTCTTCTCTTCTTTTTCTAAAGTGGCTTCACATCCTACTGTTAAACCTACACATAAAATTGCGAAAAAAACTGCTGACTGACTGATTGCGAATATTATTACCCGTATTTTTGAGCATGTATCAAGTTCCGCTACAATACCAGGATGAATTACGATGGATTTTCTAACATCTGTGAACCGAGTGCTTTAGAAAAAAATGGGCGGTGGTGGTGGAGGATAAATAACGGACATCGTTAGTATATCAAAAAGTATCTCTCTCTAGACTCTCTGGCAGACTGTATCTTTCTCCTTTTTTGCCTTTTATAAGGAAACCATTTTCTAAAATGTTGTGTAATAATAGTGCATACAAAATAAATTTATATATATATTTTTTCACTAGCTACTCTTACCATTATTACTGCTACTAGTAGTGATGTATCTCATTATTATACTTTCACGGAAATGGAATATCTCACAGGACTGCTCACAAGCAAGAAAAGTTCCCATTTCTATGGAAGGTATAGGTACCTTAATCCATAATAATCATAAAAATACTGGGAAAAGGCAGAAGCGTCGAATTTAGAGAGAGAGAAAGGTCTAGGTTTTGTGAGCAACATGAAGATATTCATATTCTAGAGAGAGTAGCCATATGTTGTTCAAAGAACCTACCCACCCAGTTCTTATTTCCATCAAAACAGATTACATGACATACATATTATGCGGCTTCTTCTGGATAAAACCATATGTTGCAATGGCTGTTCTTGTACCACTAGTACATCTGCTCGTATTGCTTCAAAAGTGAATCGTCGTTATTTTCCACAAAGCACGCGTACGTTTTATTTTTTCTAGAAATTTGGCTTTCAAGTGAAATCAGGAAGAAGTAGGTAACAAACCATTAATATCAACAAATGTAACAAATTTCATGTTCTCCTCTAAGAACATGAAATACAAGTAACGGAGATAATAATAATGTATACCTATACCTACTTTACTTATATTTCTTCCGTATACAATATACAGGTAGAACACACTTGTAGATTAATAGGTAGTTCATTGTATTTTTTTAAAGCAATAAAGACTCAACCAAAAAAACTAGACCATCACAGCTTGTACTGGGGTACATTTACAGCAAATAAGTTTTCCTTTATATTCAAATTGTCTTTACTTCTGTGCTGCTATTCATTATTACAATTTACAAAACTCAATACTTTTTTCTAAAGAAAACTGTTTATTCTGTTGAAATAAAACAAATACAATTTTGTGTACAACAAGACAACAGATGAAATGAGCAATATTGGTGATATGCTCTATATTTTGCGTACAGGTAACTTGTCAATAGATAGCCATTCTTCTATTTATGTACATATGTAAGTACGTGTGTCCATAATCCATCTCATCGATGTGTACACGCACTAAAAAAAACTTTCATTTAGCGAATTGCTATCTCTACTTTCCGCTTTCCTCTTTGGAGGATGAAAAAGAAAAATGTTTGAGATAGGTAGGTAAATCTATCTGCGTTAAAAAGTGCCAAGTACCCGAAAAAAGATGGTCGAGAAAGCAACAAAAGCTTTTTTATTACTTATGAATACAACATTGGGTAAAAAATGTAGTACGTTTTTTTTGTTGTAGAATCCAGACAAAGGAAATACAAGTTGATTTTTTTTCGCGAAGAGTGAGATGCTGAAACAGCAAGCAGCATGAAACACGGTTATACATATATTTTTTTGCAGCCATTTTCTATTTTGATCAATATTCCCATAAACAGAAAAAAATACGATCCGTAAAAAAATTTCTATGACTCAGGGAAAATTCATGTGAGAGTAAAGTTATTCAAGTACCCGAAAAAAGATGGTCGAGAAAGCAACAAAAGCTTTTTTATTACTTATGAATACAACATTGGGTAAAAAAATTTATTACGTTTTTGTTGTAGAATCCAGACAAAGAAAACACAAGTTGATTTTTTTTCGCAAAGAGTGAGATGCTGAAACAGCAAGCAGCATGAAACACGGTTATATATATTTTTTTTTTGCAGCCATTTTCTATTTTGATCAATATTTCCATAAACAGAAAAAAATACGATCCGTAAAAAAATTTCTATGACTCAGGGAAAATTCATGTGAGAGTAAAGTTATTCAGTATAAAAAATAGATGGAGAGAGTGAAAAAAGGTTGAAAAAAAAGTTTTCATGTTTTGTATTATGCGAGGTAGTAGTACCAGTAGTTTGTAGTAAGTAGTGGGTATCATCTAGTAGACTTATCGTTTTGTACCACGCAATGTGTGCACACACACATGTGTGTAATAGTAAGTAACTGATGATAAGCTTGCAAAATCCCACTTACGTCAGGTTTTACGACCTACGCTTTCTTCTTGTTGTTGTATTATAAGAAAACCTTTTAAGAACAAAATAATCTTTTTTGCCTAAGGCACTACTCTACTAACAATGTTCAACGACGGACACGGTCGGTGGTATAAAAAAACTAGTGCGCAATTTCAGGACTATGACCAGTTTTTTGATATAGCAGTGTAAACCAACAACAAAAAAACAAATTTCCGGAAAATGGGAATTCTCTTAGTCCCCGTGTTCTTTAGATATACCTACGCGTATATGCAGGCAGTTGCAATATTTTTATTTGAAAAAATGTTCTTATCGTTTTGCCAAAAGGGATAATGTTGTTGTTAGACAATGTCCAATTTAAATTGCTTGTATGTT
Source organism: Sinhomidia bicolor (assembly GCA_027743785.1). Taxonomy (NCBI): domain Eukaryota; kingdom Metazoa; phylum Arthropoda; class Collembola; order Entomobryomorpha; family Entomobryidae; genus Sinhomidia; species Sinhomidia bicolor. The sequence continues at coordinate 26 of JAHZMT010001873.1, read as the reverse complement.
GCTAGTGTGCTTATCGGTTTGTAACA
>JAHZMT010001872.1:0-16029 GCA_027743785.1 Sinhomidia bicolor | reverse complement strand
GTTTTATCCGCACTGACACATTAATTATAGCAATAACAAGCTGCTAATACATACATATATTATGTTATGTTGTTGCTATCTATGTCGATCCGGCTAGATTTTTGCTGCTGCTTTGCTTGCTAAAAAAATGTAGGTATCAAATGCTGCACAATTCAACGCAATGTATACTTATGTGCATACATGCAATATATAGGCACGATACTAAAAAGAGTTTCCAAAAAATGTTATGAATTTATTTTTTTTAAACTTTTACATTTTTTTCAGCTTTAAATCTTTCAATTGCACTTACATTTCTTTCTCTAGCAAGAAGAATACCTATCTAGCAAAAAAAATAATTTTTATGAGTTTTTCGTGCAATTTTTTACAAGGTGGGAACACAATAAGAAAAAATTGTTAATATTATTATTATATTATATTGCAGTTTTTATGATGAAACAACTACACTGTGGCTTTCTACAAAACGATTTTACACTGTGAGCAGAGAGAACGAGCCTGCCTGTGTGATGTGATGACTGAACAGCGGAGATTCTCGTGAAACACTAATACTGCGATGTAAACTAGTAAGCAAACTTAATATTCCACGTTCCCACAAAACGCAGCAGAGAGAACCTCTCACTCAGCAGCAGCAGCAAACAAACGGAACAGAGCAGTTGTAGTAGTTGTGCTGGTAGTAAAAAGGCAGAGTTGTCTTGTGTATGGAAACAGTGAGAAGTTATATGCGCTTCGCGTCGAGGAAAAGGTTTCCCAACATGTGCGTACTGTGTTGGTTGGATATCAAGAGACACAAGGCATTCCATCCAAAGTACTTTGCCGTTTTTTTGTATTGCTCGCAGTTATTATAGACTCATCGACTTGTGTGGTGGTGGTGGTGGAGTGTAGGTAGACTCACCCGCAGAATATTTACTACTGCTAAAAAGAAACGCTTCTTAGTAGCACTATTTACTACTCCGTTTATGCACATAGTCAGCGTATTCATTTGGATGGGGAACAATAATAATTATATAGTTTACAAGTCTTCTTCACAATATCAATTCTTGATAGTACAGCAAAACTGGCCGCAAAACTTTGATGTTGAGGAATGTATGTAGTTTTGTAAGTTTGTATGTGTGTTTGACATTCAATTTACTTTTGGAGGATATAGAATAGAGTTTCCAATGCAGTGGCAAAACACAAAGCAAGCTGTATGTACACACAGAAAGAAATATGTTCATGCCAGAAAAGATATAGTAATAATGTTGAGCTGGGCTATTAGCAGAAACGGACCGAGATTCATTCCCGTTTCTTTAAGCAAACTTTGTGCTTGCTGTCTGACGGTACACAACTTACTTTTAAGTGCATGTCTCAGGGGATTTAAATCAAACAATGGTTTGGCGATTGCGGTTAAAATGTATATAAAAAATGGTACGGGTGTGCATGTCGCCTGTGTAAAACAATGAGGTTATTTCGGAGTAATGTATAGTTTAGTTACATGGCGGACAAATGCATGTTTGCTTGACTAGCTTTTGATGATGGCGATGGACACACACACACAAGTGCATTACGAAAGTGCATGTCTACGCAACATTGACTTGTAATTTTCGTTTTCACTGCTGTTTTCATCAGAGTGATCCAATTGATTACAAGTTTATTTTGTGTGTATATACCCATTTTAATCCCATTTTGCTTTGGTAATGTAATGAATGTTGTGTAAGGAGAAAAATAAATAATGATAACGACCTTTTGACGGGAGATAAATGACAATTGGCAATTTGCAGAACAGCATAATTTTTTTAAAGAGTTTGGAGAGCCTTTTCCATGCAATTTTGCGTAGCTTACAGTTACAGCTTATGTGATGTGAAGCTGTCACTATAAATTGGCTTTACTCTATCAGGCAGTAAGGTTGTGTAGGTAAAAAAACCTTGATATGTGAACTTGAACTGATAAATGATGCTTGCATTTAATTTAATACGTACAATTAAACTTGCTCACTCTTAAAAACAAAAAAAAAACTTTTTTTTTCTGGTGCCGTAAATACTTTGCTATTTCTTCTGTTTGTTAGCAAAGTATACTATTAACCATCCCAATAAAAAATCATTTATCCATTCAGATATATACCTACACATGTTGAGTTCTATAAATCAGTGTATTAATTCAACTAAACTATTATTAAAGAATAATGCAGCATGTGTCTAGCTATGCTAGGTGTAGGAACAGGAAGTTACCGGATGTTATACTGCAGCCATTACATTTATGTACCAATATCTAGCATAATTTGTTTATTTACATATTTCATAGTGTGCGTACGTACGTGCTGATGTCATTAATAAGTCATTTTTTCATCAACACTTCAATTCGTACACATTTGCCTAAATATTTTTTGACCTCTTGTCAGAGAGTTGTTTGCTGACTGCCTTGACTGTGACAGCGCTTTTCACCTAGTTGTCAATCACACACGAGCAGCATAAATAAAACTCGCATATTGTACAACGGTTAAATATTGTAAGATTAATAATAATTATTCTTGCTTAGAATTATTTATAACTAAAATTTAAACGTTTAGGTTTCCCTTTAATAATGGCGGATAAAGATGACGGATTGTTTATTTTCAGAGATCATTAGAAATTTTACTTGTCTATCTATGTAACATATTCAACGCAGTATTTTTGAACTTGCATTGACCAAATGGATAGTGTAAAATTATTATTAATTTAATATTCTAAAGTTATTTTACAAAAATAAAAATATTAGTTGCAACTTGTTTAAGTAGATTATAGCTTTTACAGTTTCTACACTGTAGTATGTAGTATGCATGTAGATTCTACATACATATACCAAGCGGTAAGCCAGTATATTTTTTTCTTTTTAAATGTGACTGGCATCTGCCGAAAAAAAAGCTAAAGCACTAATAGCTCGTTTGTGGAAACTTGAGTGCCCACAAGATCCCACTGCTACTCTGCTTATTGCATTATCTCCTTTTTTGTTTGACTTTTAAAAATCCTTACATTTTCTCAAATATTTTCTTCTTAATTATTATAGTAGTCGTTCCAAGTTGCCACTGAATTGTTTATAAGCTGCTGCTGTTTTGCATGCACAATAATATGTATGTAGTATATAGGGTTTATAGGGTTGCTGCAAAAGCCATTCAATTTATTTATGCCACTTAGGAATACTTTTCTCTTCTTAATAAAAATACCTGAATAATCTTAGTAAATATAAGTATAGATCTTACTTATTATAGTCCACGTATACTTTTGGATTTAATCCCTAAATAGGCATTGTTCACAGTCCGTTTTAGCAATACCTGAATATATTATAATTTAAATACAAAGTAAGCTTTTAGAAAAATGTAGCACACCTACACCTAGCTTATCTATATAGACAGTGTGGTTAGGTATTTATATTGTTAATTAAATTAATTATGTGGTTAGTTAATCTACTTAATGCTCAGAATAATTTATTATTCTAGTTCATTTCTCCATCATTCTCAGCTTTCCCCATGACTTTATTCATCTAGCTTGCTTCATTTCTACTTCATTTTCAGCTTGCTCCGTGCATTATGCATTATTATATTTATAATTTTGATAACATTTGATCAGGTGAATAAACTTGTGTGAAATAAACTTGTTCTAGACCTTCGTGCAGACTTTTAAAAAATTTGCACCTTTTATCCCATTTAAAAAAAACAGCATCTAAAACGTTATGCCTGTCCTTTTTATTAGCATACTCAAACTGACAATGACAATGAGCAATTTCTTGTTCAAGTATCTAGCATGCATGTTCGATCTGCTCGTTCCATTTGTCAAATTTAAAATCGTCCAATGTATCTGCATCTTACCAGATCATAGAAAAGAACGGTAGTAAAGGCTTCCATTCGCGGGAAAGCAGCCGGCAGTGTATTTTCGCCTGGTTGAGTGCTCCTAACATTTTTTTTTTGGAAGATGTGTCTACTACAAAACGGGGTTTAGCAGAAAGACGGCCAGGGTATATAAAAAAATGCAACTTACACAAGCAGTCAGTCAGCCAACCCATTGTCAGAGTCATCAGCAGGAACTAGCAGAAGCACAAGCATAAACCACTTTCATTCTCTTTTTTTCCTCCTTCTCATCTCACTTTTTGATACCCGAAAAAGAGATTAGCGTGTATAAGCCCATAATACATCCATGCAGTAAGCCAGCATGCATGCATGTGGAATTATTAGTGAGTGACTCACTCACTCAGACCCAAATTTTGACATTAACTGTACATGCATATTATATGAGACTGGGAAGGTGTATAAAATAATAGTGCCTATATATATATATTATTATATATATATATATTTTATATACGCCTTCTCCTCCGGTCGAATGGCTGTGTTGTGTGTGTACACAGGGAAAATGTCTATGAACTGCCGTAAAACATGCATATGACCCAAATGACAGATGGATCACCTTACCACATCTACAATTTTTGTATAAAAAAAGAGACATAGGCACAACAAAAAAAATTTATACGTGCAGTTGTAATATGCGGCAGGCAGGCTACCTGATGTAGTATATCCAGAGAGAGAAGTACTTCCTGTAGTTTTAATATGCCTAAACGCTAGGCAGTTTTTGAAAAACTTGTTTCACGACCTTTGCTACCAACTTGTGAACCAATTAACAAATTGTTTGATATTTATACACAGGTATATGGTATGAGCTGCAAATGGTGGTAAGTTCGGTTTCCAAGTTTGTATTTATATCCGTGCTGTGAATAAGTAAAAAAAATTGCTTCGAGTGTCGTAGTGAAATTCTCCATGAATTTTGATCTCTTCTTTTGACAAGTAGAGAGTAAAGCAAAGTGATATCTTGTTAACTGCTGTGCACTGCAATTTGCAAATGTGGCGTGTGGTAAACTCTTTGCACAAGTGACATGATATGATGTTGGGCAAGTGCAACTGTGAGCGAGAGGAGGAGGAGGAGGAGGCCGTACTAGAAAGTTCATAGGTACTGGGATATATATGTGTCTCCGTCCTGTCTCTGCTGAATTGTGGTATTTTTCAACAACATTTGCAAAAACTATCATATTTAACCTATAACGCCACTTGTGTACATCATTCTTTACAAACTTGTAAAGAATAAAAATAATAACAATAATATTTTTTGTTGCTCTCTAATACTGTGGACATGTTTACTGTGCGAGAAGAATGTGAGTATTTTATAGTGCAAATAAAATTCAAGGAAAAGCAAGCAAGTCCTGACTTGTAACTGCACAATGGTAAGTAAATCGATAGTATAGCAAATCACGTTGTGATGATGTCGTTGCAGATGCAGATGGCATCGGGAAAAAAACTGGCTTTTAATGAAATCAATAAAATATTTTTCTCTTTCAACCAGTGTGTAGTACAATCGAGCTTCAAAGATGGAGAAACGTGATCATAATCAACAAGACATTTTTTTATTTACCTTCAAGTAATAAAAAAATTATTTGATTTTTAGACTGTTTTCAATTGAATGTCTTATTGCCTATCGCCTTTCACTTGCATGCAGATTACACACACATGTGAGAGAGTTGATATGTAATGTATGTAGAATTATATACATATAGAACGAAATATAAACTTGATTAGGTATCAATGTATGTATATATACCTAAAAGTAGGATTGGACTCTTTGATAAAAATAAACATTGGAAATTCCACAGAAAGATTGTTGTGTCAAAGGAAAACAATACGTGGTAGACTGCATTCTTACATCTTGTATTGGCAATTCCCATTCTGTATGTTTCAGTAACGTGTACAAGATGTCTCTCTTTGTTTTGTCTGCCAAGCTACACATTATACAGTTTGCAACAAACTGCTGGCGAAAATTTTGTTGTTTCTTCGGTTGGATAAAAAAACACATTCATACTCAAACACAAGTTACACGCCTAATCATTTTCTCTTATTTTTAAAAAAAATCATAATATCCGTTAAAAAGTACCAGTTAGAAGTCAACATGGTCAACAATTTACTGTATTAGGAAAATCGAACAAAATATTAAAAAGTGTTTAACTGTAACTAATTCAAAGTTGAATATGAGCAAAAAACTCAAATTAAAATAAATTATTCGATGTAGGTTGGTGTTGCGATTTGCAATTTGCAAATTAAATTTTATCCTCTTCGCCCAATCTTACAATAACATGCATAGGTACCTAATATAAGTACCTATAATATCTACATACATATTTATTTATACTCTATTATACTGAAGTTACTCGACTAGGATGGATTGTAGAGCTGTAAAAAAAATATTTTTATTCAGTTGAAATATTTGAACTTTATGGTCAAGGTCACTTTCCTTCCGTGTACTTTCTTTTGTATGAAAACAAAACGAAACTTGTACAGTACTTGTCGCACTGTCTCCTTTCACCTGCTGCCAAAACTGTGCCACCACCCATTTCACTTCATAGCGAGACCTACAGCCTATATTTTATTCTTTCAAAATGTATGAAATGCAGCGTGTTTTTTTATACAAAAGTACAAAGTACAAGCATGCCTCTAGAAAAAGAAATTGCAAATACTTTTTTTTTCAGCCAAACTTGTATTATTACATCATAGCCTGCCTAGGTGAAGGATATAATAATAGCAGTAATTTTGCACAAATTTCCTTTTCTTTACTGCTACTGGTGGTCCTTTCCCGTGAAACTTTCTCTTGTCACGTTCTGCATGTTGTGTACTGTGTGTACGTATTCGGCATTGTTGTTGCGGTAACCCAAAGACTTTGAACGCCTTTTATTAAACCTTGCAAGTTGAGTTATTTCCCAAGGGCATATATGGACGGTGATAAGGGCTGTATCACAGTTTTGATATATGAACAGTGTAGTAAGTAGTAGTGGAGCGAATACAGTCGCTTTCGCTAGAGATGCTACTATTTCTGCTTCTAACTCACTTGCAGTTTTGCCAATAATGCCACTAGTAAAAAATTGGACTAGTCGGAATGAAAAGATAGCTCCTTTATTATGATAGCATTTCATCGAAACCTAATTTGATTACACCACTACTCCAATAACCAACAATCTGCGATTGCAAATGTAAGCTCTGGAAGAACATACGGTTAATATTTCATATTTATATACGCATAAAATCCGCATTAAAGTAAACAAGCATTACATCTAACTTCGCCGAACTTTTAGTTCAATATTTTGAAAAAATAATTTGGGCGTGTTGCTCTACAGCTTTTTGCTGCAACCCAAAAAAAGATATGATTTTCTCCTGAAATTATTGTACAGCTAGCTGCTAACATTAATGTACTCATGTTGCTAATAATAAAAAATATCTTCTTTGGACAACTGACTTACGAATAGAAAACGCCTTTTTGCTAAAAAAAAACAAGTGCGCAAAGTAACACAAAAAGTTTATATTGACAAGAAAAATTAGTTTTTCTGGATTCCAAGCACTGCTTTGAAAATTCAAGATTAGTATAGTTAGGAAATACTATAATGGTATGTATGTATGTATAAATGGATTAATTTTTTTTATTTGACCAATCTACAAACATAATGCAGCATTGTATGTACAAGTGCATCTTGCTGACACTTTATTCTCTCACAGAACAATGCAATGATGGTACAAGCATTCTTTTGTAATGGTCTATAATTATCTCCACCGTTTTTGTCTTCCGCATCACCCACACCATCACCATCATCATCATCGTCTTCATCCCGCTTGTTTTTTTTGCAAGTGATAATAATATGTCTCTATATTGCACCGCTCCCGTTACCCGGATAATTATGGGCATTTTACCAAGGTTTGATGATGCGGATTCCGCATTCTGCAGTCGACGGCAACCGTCACGAACTGAGCACACACTCTCACACTCACACACTCACATTTACATGCATAAAACAGGAAGGAAAGTAACATTACATTTTGGGTTTATGAGAATTAAAGACCTTCAATGAGCAATGCAGGCTTACCGACTCACTTACACCCAACACAATCCTTCCACTTTTTTTGTTTGATTGTGTGGAACATTTGCTCTGTTCATAGCCTGGAATTTCGGGAAAAAACAATATGTTTGCTCACTCACACTTTTGCACTTCTCTCTGCTGGCACTCATATGCATACATGTGTATGATCTTGGCTGAACTTGAAGCTTTCTTTGAAACAAAGAGATAGAGTAAAGTGAAAGGTAAAGTGTGCGCCAGTGAGTGATAGTTAGTGATGATCATGTCTCAACATCCATCATCAATTATTCCATCATCAGAGCATAATGCTATTGTAAGAAAGTGTTGCTAAATTAAAGGTTACTTCAACAGAAATACAAACTTGTTTAATTTTAAAAATTATTTTTGCATATTTTCATTTTGGTGTAGAAAATTTTAAGTTTATTCTGAAACATTGAATGCACATTTTAATATTGATATTTTGTTGTTCTGTTTCCTCAGATTCATCTTTTGGATATCCAGGGAGTTCATTGTGCATTCGGCAAAGTGGATGGCGCTAGTGCAGCCGCTCACTACCACAACAATAATTATTGAATGGATTATTCGAATCATTGAAAGAACTACAAGTCCCACGGTTTAGATCAAACAGAAATTAGTTTACAACAGCGTGTTGTGCTATTCATTTTTTTTAAACAAGTTAAGATGATGCTTTGTCTTCAAAAAGTGACTGTGTCATTCAATCGTGTTTATTTTCTACACAATAATTAATAATATATTATTATTATTATTATAATTATTACCTATACAAATTTGCCGTTACTATTGTCTGTGTTCATAATTATTTCTAGTAGGTAGGTACTCTCTATTTTGAATTGTGTGCATACCACTGCGCATTATTGTCAAAAGGAAACGAAAAGAGTACGCCGTGTCGTGTGTGAAATGTGAAGTATCTGAACTGACTCTGAATTTCTCAAGCAAAGTATTATCAAAGTATTGCCTTTTTCCTGGAAGCCATGTGCAGCGGAAACGAATAGCGCGAATATCATTAGGTTCCAGTTTACTACTTACAGATTAACTATTTTAGCTTCCTTGTAGTAACAACAACCCAACCAAGTAGTAATAATAATAAATGATATATTAACATGCAATTGTAAAGTCTGATGAGATTGTATACGCTTATGATTCTCACTCCATATTTGATCTGTTCACCGAATTATTCTTGTGGGTAATTAAGTAATTAGAGTAGTTATACTATACTGTAGTGTGGAAAAGGGGAACGTTCTTTTATTTTATTTACCCTCACAAACTGCAGGTTAGTAAAATAAATATTACCTTAAAGTATCAAATAGAGTTTTAATGGAGGAATCCATAATAAAAATTTTTTTTATTGGATGTGTACCGACTAGAACTACATAATATATTGTAGGAATGCCAGTTTAAATGTCGGAACTCGGAACATGTCAAAGGGAGCTGTAATAATAATAGTAACCATTCAACAATGTGTAGAAAGTGGATAAAACGTTCTGGTGGTGTCAGCAAACTTTCTTTAGTTTTGAGTTTTTGGACATTCTTTATAATGAACTGTGGTAAGCTAGTAGTAGTGCTTCAGTGAAGTTTCTTGGTAAAACGTACGCAGTTATAAAATTTGAAAAAGACTTGCTATTATTATTATTACTACTAAATTATCGAACTGCAAAGATTTCAAACTGGAAAACAACAACATTCTGTACAGCGTGATGGCACCAGTGGTACCCTCAGCCACAGCGAAACGCTCGGAGGAGATTCCGTAAGTGTGCAATTTTTTAAACCACTGTTATTATTATTACTTTACTCAATTAAATTTGAAAAAGGTTAATGACATTTATGTGGCATAGTAGTATGCTCATATAAATCTGACATGGGTAGCTACCTAATATTATACAAATCATGTAAGGTGTTTGTCCTGCTGTAACCTACTATTAGTTTTAAAAAAATATTTAATTGCTTCTCGGAATTGCTCAATTCAATGTACGTAACCTATAAAAATGCCCATTATTTCGTTTCAAAACAATTGGAATACTTTTATGCAAAACTTTCTCTTGAGGATGTTGACCGATATGGGTTGAGTATGAGTAGAAATATAACAAAGCACATGACAGGGAATGATTTCAGCAATGTAATGTATGTGGCGCTTGCTCTTGCTTCCTGACTTGCCGGCGACACTTATCTCTATCTACATATTATACCAAAAAAGAGAACCCAAGTGTTCCCTGTTGAATACTACACAGGGAATGCTGAAGAATTTTCTGTGTATTTACAACACACATAAATGCAAATAGGGAATGATCGAATAGAAAAAAAATCATTTTCTTTTGCAGTTAGTCAAAAAGCAGACATAAAACCTCCTCGTAAGCGTGACTATCTGTCACTCAGTTGTCAGTGATTTATTTTACAGACATTTACAACGTTGCAACCAGTAAAAAATCATTTTTTTGCAGTTAGTCAAAAAGCAGACATAAAACCTCCTCGTAAGCGTGACTATCTGTCACTCAGTTGTCAGTGATTTATTTTACAGACATTTACAACGTTGCAACCAGCAGACATGGGAATAGGAACAGTAGAAAATCTCAATTAGCATCTTGTTTATTTTGTCTTTTGTGCACTGGGGTGTTATTGAACTGGGACCAATTCACTCAAAATACCTACTCACAACACAACCAAGAATTCGAAATGCAATAAAAGCCGTCGATTTTTTATTTTTTTAAAAATAAAAATTGCCTTTGGATTCGACTCCTTTGATTTGCATTACCGCGTGTTTTACAATACATAACACTTATTCGATTGACTTTATAACTTAATCCGCTATACAACTATTGCAACACCACCACCACCACCGCCGCCGCCTACTACGATTAGCCATCATCATCGTCGTCGTCGTCGTCGTCATCACCATCATCATCATCATCACCGCAGCTGCAGTCAAGAAAAATGTAGTGAATGAAGCATATATTCCCGTTTGTTTATTTTGTCTTTTGTGCACTGGAGTGTTATTGAACTGGGACCAATTTACTCAAAATACCTACTCACAACACAACCAATAATTCAAAATGCAATAAAAAGCAGCGATTTTTTATTTTTTTAAAAATAAAAATTGCCTTTCGATTCGACTCCTTTGATTTGCATTACCGCGTGTTTTACAATACATAACACTTAACCGATTGACTTTATAACTTAATCCTCTATACAACTATTGCAACACCACCACCACCGCCGCCGCCTACTACGATTAGCCATCATCGTCGTCGTCGTCGTCACCATCATCATCATCATCATCACCGCAGCTGCAGTCAAGAAAAATGTAGTGAATGAAGCATATATTCCCGTTTACGTCATGATCTCCTCTCATCAGTGTGAAATGAATATAGGTGGCATTAGCATACTCCTTCCAAAATATATATTTTTTTCTTTTATTTTCATGGCATAATATTCTTCTCTTCTCTATAACCTCACATACTTCTCTAGTAGTACATTTTTTTTAACCTCTACTGTGCAGTTTAAGAATGAATATATATAAATAAATATACATACCTTCCTTCACTCACGTCTCCTTCTCGTCAAGTCAGTCAGTCACACTTCATAAGCATCTGCATATAGGCATCTTATGCAAAAAAATGTACATATTATGTGTATGTGCTCAGAAGAGAGACGATTCGCTATATCATCATCATCATCATCATCACAAAAAAAAGACTTTTTTAAGACTCTCTCTGTATAGCCAGCAGCAGCTTATTCACATTGTATTATTATTGTGGTGGTGGTGGTTTATAAGTGATATTGAACTTCGTGTTTCTGCAGCCATATGGACCTATAGGCCAAGAAACTCGTTGTAGTTATTGAACACGGTGCAGGGCATTATCCTCCTATAACTTTATTATTGTTATAAATGCAATTCTTGTGATGATGACTAAATACATATATATATATACTTGCATGATATATATATATGTATATATATATGTGGAAGTAGTCGAGTGGTGTCAATGAATACTATAAGAAAAAAGCCGCTATATATACCATGCTGCAAGTGCTCTGGCTAAACACATGTAATACAAATGGAGAAAAAAAAATATTTTTTTCCTGACTCCACACATTCTTTTATCACGTTTGCATCTTGAAGCATGATTTTTTCATATAAACATAAATCTCACAGTTTGTGTGAATCATGGAGAATTCATAAAAGACTCTCTTGTTGAGTGCTTAAAAAATGCTGAAAAGAATTATTAGTAGTATTTTTTTTTAAATAAAAGTTTGGAGCAGTTTTATTGTTATTACTACTTTCATACTAAGCAATAATTTGGTATAAAGTGCTATTGTTATGTGTAAGTAAGAGAACAAAGCATGCATGGTGGTGTTGCTCTGGCTTGTCAATTGACGTTTTGGCTTTTATACATTTTGACTACAAGAGTCTCATCGTCTGAGCGCAAAAATAATATCTCAAGAGAGGAAGTTGCGAAATGAGTGAAGTGAATCTGTGACTTTAGAAAAGTGTCAAGTAGCAATATTTTTTTAAAAAAATCTTTACACAGACTACTACTGCTTGTGTGTGTAGTTCGCCAAATAACGTTTCACACGAAAAAAAATGCAGAAGCACAGACAATTATTATATAAACTGCACACTGTATGGTGCTGCTGCTAATATGACAATACTAACGAATGTCACAGTCATCAAAAATGGATAAGGAAAAAAAGTTGAGTAGGGTTAACTATTAATTACAGTACAAGCAGTCAAAGTTCTCAGAAGAATTAAAGTGTTTAGCCACATTTAAGTTGTGAGAATAAATTATGAAGATGATTAAACAGCATGAGTAACAGGGAAAGATGACCAGTACAAAAAAAAATGTTTTTATTTTTCAAACGTTACTAAATTTTATTTCTTGTATGTATTGCTTGCTAAATAACTGAGGATGATAGTCCAGTTCAGACCTAGTCCAGTAGTAGTAAAAAAAGCTATATGCTGTATACTTACGCAACCAACTGACTCATACGGGAATAATCATCATCATTTTTTTAAACTTTTCATACACACAGGCATGGCATCATCATGATTTACAAACAAACATGTTCTGTGAACAGCTCGTATTAAGAAAAAGATTGGAAGGATATACTATAACAATAATAATTAAAATAATGCATATCATAGGATGTTGTATTCAAAGTACAACTTCAAGTTGGAAAGTAGCAAATGTATGAAAAATACGGGAAAAATACAGCGTCGTCTTCTTCATCATCTTGTTGTTGTCCTCTTCTGTGAGAGTGAGAGGCAGTGACGACGATGCTTTTCTAGTGAAAAAATATGTGCTGTTACGCAGTACTTGTTTATATATATAAATAGACAGTTTGTGTGATAAAAAGAATACTTAACACTTTCCACTTTGCTATATATTTTATTATTATTATTAGATATATGTGTACCATGCGTTAGCATAACTGTACTTTTGGTGATTATAACATCCGCATTATAATAATATTAGGGATGACAAAAAAAAAATGAGTAGCCGTCTTATTCCAAATTTTTTTTTTCAACGAAAAGCAGATTTCTGCAGACCACCACACAGGCAGGATGCACGTTTAGGCATATTTATCGGTACGTTTTTTGTTTTGTTTTGTGCTTTAATAATGACAGTATCAATTAACACTTTGTTTTTTTAAAATAATTATTACTTACAACACGGAAATAAGCTTAGTCACTTGAGCCGGAGTACACACAGCATTTTGACGTTTCCCAGTTGCGGTACATTTCCGAGAAGAGAAATTATTGTTCAGTGCGGAAATATACATTAGTTTCAAATGGGAATTAGGAAAACCCTTTAATATTTTGCCACAAGAAAAAGTGACGCTGCTGAAAGTTGACGCGTTATTATGGATGATGATGATGGGATGGGCTTAAGTTGTTTTTATTTTGCAACTTTTTTGTTTGTAACATCTTTATAGGGAGTTCAGTGTCTTGTGAAGAAAATAATAATCCGCTTATCTGTTCCGTTCCAGCGCAGCGGTGACTTTAAAAAAAATTCCAATGCTGTAATTTGTGGTGAGATATACATACTGGAGAGCGTGTGTGCATGTGTGTGGTGGTGTCATGTCGGCGAAACTTAATTTCTCACTGTCAAATTCCATTAGTCTTTAAGAAAGTTGAATAACATTTAATGATTAAGTATACGGTTAAATCTCACAGCTATACTTGAGGTATGAAACGACATGGCTATACCTACATGTTGTTCTGTACCTAACCAGAAGTGACAGACAAAAGTTGTGTGTGAATTATCACAGTGCCTTGGATATGAGGTACGTTTGATGGTGACTTTGTGAAAATATTGTTTTGTTAGTTAACTGTTTCCATTGTTTAATAATTATTATTAAGAGGTGATCATTTGAATTTTTTTAAATAAAAAATGAAGCAATTCTACGCATGCCATTTCCTACGCACATTCCACTAAATTTAAATTTAAAAAAAACTTTCAGTATTAATTGAACATGGCCGATGGTGAGGATGGAATAGCTTTAAATTTTTTACATACGCCAAAAGCTAGTGCCGAGAAAGCCGGTGGTGGTGGTGGTGCAAACAAAGAGAAGAAAGACGAACGAGGAAGGCCGAGGAAATTGGTGAGATTTCTTGACAGAGAGCGCAGTCCAATACCGTCAGCTCTTCGGAGATTGTAAGTGTTCTAGAGATTGTCTGTGCTGCTCTTTGCATGCTTGCTGACTTGGACATACGCATTCCAATATAATAAAATGGGGGAAAGTTTTTTTTTCATGGAAAAGTACTTCAGCTTCTCATCATCATCATCAGCAGCAGCAGCGAGATCTATTATCGTGCATTTATTATTTACTCTGCCGACATTTTTATGTTGTGTGTGCATAATAGCCATTGTGATTACCATGAAATGAGTTTACTTGGGACCATTTTATCGAGCAGAACAAAGTACATGAAAACTACATGTAGGGGTGGCAGTGGCGGTTGATGAATTATTCATGGAGGAAAACATATAGTGCTACTGCTATAATGACTGTCCTCTGACTATTACAACGAAAATATTTTTAAACTTGGCCGTATAATGAATGACGGTGAGTTTACAGAGGAAAATGAAGTCATTTTATTTACCGCTCCATATAATCCTTTCTCTCTTAAAATAGCAGATTTCGAAAGTCTTGTCATGTATAAATTTTCATAAATACATTCTAATCAATGGGTCTTGAGGAAATAAGTATATGTAATTATCTTTAAAAAAAAAATTTTTTTTTGTGCTTGTTAAATGCTGAGTCACTCCATCCAGTAGATTACGTTTTGCTCATATGAAAATTTTGGTGCCTCGGCAAATTAAAATTTTCAGAATGACCAGCAAAGTAGAGAACTGGATAGTACCTAATGATAAGACCAAGACCACTACTGCACTTTTACCTTGTTCGCTGTTTTTATGCTGACGACTCTGACACTTTTTTTTACCATGATGACCTTGAGAGTCAGTTTACTTTCCGAAAGGATTTTATTATCAATTATCTTGCTGAAAGAGTGTACGTGAGAATTAATTCGGTTTATTGCGGCATGGCTAGTGTACTCACTAACAGGCGACTTGAAATGCTCCAGAATTTATCAGATGCACTGCTGCTGCTGCTGTTAGTTTTCACTCAAGTTGCTGTCGCTTGTTGGCTGTCATATGATGGACATGTATGTATTATGCATGCAAGTAGGTATGTGCCTCTGACCCACTTTTAAATATTGACACATGAGGAAGATGAATGAATTTTATAGCCGGAACATACTTCAGTCAGCCATCCCTTTTTAAACACTTGCCGTTTAATGCATAATAATAATATTTTTCAAACTAATTAATAAACGTCATTCATTCAACTTTTTAATGGCTCTCTTCAATATTCTCTCTCGTTTTTTATGACTCTACATATAAGAATAAATGACTCTCTCATCCTTTTTTCATTTAAGATTATGTAAAAATATTAAAGAGCTCTATTCAAAAATATAGTATCAAGTGTTTAGTATCAATTTTTTTTAAAAAAAAATTTAACTTATGACGGGGACATGACAAGGTCTTTCAAAAAATTTTGAAGGCATTGCATTTTATATTTGAATCGTAAAGAACTGAATTAGCATATTATTATGACTTTGCTGCT
>JAHZMT010001871.1:0-17787 GCA_027743785.1 Sinhomidia bicolor | reverse complement strand
GATAGATTCATATATGCCTATGCATTAAGATCTTCAATATACCATGTGAAATATGTATTATGTGCCTTTAAAAGTATATTGATCTGTAGAATCACGTCAAAACACTCGAAAAGTGAAAACAATCGAAAGAATGGGAACATAAGCAGGCTTTATTTTGATAATATCAACGGATATTTTAATAAACCTATGTACTTTGTCCTCGTTACAAATAGGTTATATTTCAAATGCCCAGTACAATTAGTTAATGCAAGCAAAGTACCTACGTAAGCTTTTCAAACAATTTCAAAACAATTGAAAAAAGCACATGTGGAATTCATAGATAATACAATTCAGACATGATGTTATGTTGGCTGGAGCTGACGACTGTGTAACAGCTTTGCCTGTGACTACCAATACAATTTGGTAAATTAAAGGGGACACTACTGCTACAACGCTCTTCAATGTCGACGTTTTTCTACATGCTCCTCATGTGTTTGTCCACTTTCTATATACACCCCACTAGTGGACTTTGGTAAAAACTTTCCCCTTTTCCTTGAATCACCGAAAGTTAATGCAACAACTTATTCTATTCGTTTATCCACATTCCTATATGCACCAGCCGCAGCAGCAGCCATCCAGAGCCAATTTGTATGTAATGCGTACAATATACAAAAAGTTTACTTTTTTGAGCTGGTGTCCTTCTGTAAATGGGAAGTCCATTTTATTCATTTTGTTTCCGTATGCGGGACGACACAACTTTTGCCGTGGAATCAACTAAGTTACTTACTTGCAAACCAATTCCACATTGTCCTCTATTTCCCACAATTTTTTTACAAGTCAACATTATGTTGACTCTCTATGAGATATACTTACCTACTCCCGATTTCTGCATGTATGGTACATAAACTGTGTCACCATATACTATCTTACTTCGTCTTGCAGTAAATATTTACATAAGTCACGTATAAAATTTGTAAGTACGAAATATTATAGACGTACACAGACACACAAAAATGCTCGTTCATGGATTATGCTGAGCAAGTTTTGCCGTTCTTTTATAAAGCATGCGAGAACGATGAGCGTTTCAATCGCTTTTATCCCATTCGCAATTTTCTCTTGAGATATTCACAAAAACGCTGGTTAGGTGATGCTGCTGCCGATGCTGCTGCCCTGGGATGGAAAAAGCAGCAGTACGACAGTAGTGGTGGTGAATGTCCTCTGTCCGTGGACATCACTTTCAGAACTTAAGTAGGTATTATCTTGTGTGTGCACACAGGGAAGATTTCGGTGAAAATGGGAACACCATGCAAAAAGGAAAGAAAGAAAGAAAGAAAAGTAAAAACGGAGACACAAGAAGAAAAACAAACTCGCGCTGTCCCCGGATTGGATTCACATTCTCTTTTTTTCGCTACTGTTGTAGTACTATGTACATACTTCACTTGCCTGGCTGTTTATGGTTGGTCGCGTCCGCAATATCACCGACATGCATGAGTGGCCGCAACCCTCTGAAGAAGAAGAAAAGGAAGAACATTTCGTATCATTTTTTTCTTCCTCAAGATTTACTTTTCCAGTAGTTGGTATGAATGTCTGTTGCGACAATAGAATATTTTAGTGCTACTTTGTTCTTCTGTGTCCAACAATAAAGAGGATGCACAGTTTTCACAGGTTTGCAGTTCATTTCTACACTTTAAAAAAAGTTTTAGTTTACTTGTGTAGAAAGTCTCCAATGATAAAACACATCGGTGTAACCCATTTCTTTAAAAAAATCAGCGCCCAAAAAAAAACCGCAGGCCTTTTACTACTTTTACGCTGCATACTAAATGACAACTTTTCATATGTTCTTCTGTGTCCAACAATAAAGAGGATGCACAGTTTTCACAGGTTTGCAGTTCATTTCTACACTTTAAAAAAGTTTTAGTTTACTTGTGTAGAAAGTCTCCAATGAAAAAACACATCGGTGTAACCCATTTTTTAAAAAAAAATCAGCGCCCAAAAAAAACCGCAGGCCTTTTACTACTTTTACGCTGCATACTAAATGACAACTTTTCATATGGTTTACATAGGTGTGAATTTTCAATGCATTCAAAAGGACCTTTTCAAACTTTTTAAACAATATTTTGTCATATTTATAACAATTTTGCGTATAATTTTTTTGATATTACGATGTATAAGAAAGCTTGAGTTAATCTGTAGAGAAATATAATAAGCTTGTCATAATATGTAAATATGATACATGGCAGGGTAAACAAGTATATAGAAAACCATCCAAGCAAGCAATACTCAAGTTTTCTCTTCCTTTCAAGGGCGACATAAGATTTTTTTACTTTTGAAAAAACATAAAGGAAATGTTGTCACCTCAGTTTATGCACCTAAATTTCGAAAAGATATATAATATGTAAAAAGTATTACTGCTTTTGGGGTAAGCTGAAAACATTCGGATTTTTAAATTGAGCTTTTATATAAAGGCTTAAATTCCGAAAAGATTTATAATATGTAAAAAGTATTACTGCTTTTGGGGTAAGCTGAAAACATTCGGATTTAAATTTGAGCTTTTATATAAAGGCAAATATAAAGCTTAATAATATGAAACTTATTCACGGCAATGGTATAAAAGATTTTCTTTTTCTCCCCTTTTTACGTTTGCATTACTACTACAGTAGTAATATATGGGTTGTACATATTTTGTAACATTTACACCATCATCATATTATATTGCACACCAATGCGTTGTAGTTCTGAGGTTGATATACTATTTGTATATTATTCGTCTCTGGAGAAATGAACGTAGTTAGAAAGGCTTGTGTGGGAAGTGAGAGATTACGACCTTTTTGTAAAGTCAGTGAACAGAAGAGCATGGTGTGTATGTATGTTCACGTATGTATGTGCCCACACACTTTTATATGATCTATAGGGCCAGTGAAAGTACGAGACCAGGTGTATATAGCTCTATTTATTTTGATTACACAAAAAAGTACAGTATTCAATGACTCGCGTGTGAAAGGTGCGTTTCATGATGTAAATAAACATATCACTGGAAACGTATACACCGTTTTTAACAAAACAAACATGAAATAATATTTCCTGGCAAAAGGTTGACTTCACCTTCTCACCAAATTTCATAATAATTAAGTTTTGAACAAGGTACATGAACTACAAAGCACCTGTGCTACTGTTGAAAGCAGCACAAGTTAAACGGGAAATAATCAAGAAAAGGAGAACAAAGAACAATTTTCTTAAAACTAAAATTAAGTTTACAAAAAGTGAAGACTTGTGAAAGTGAACATTAATCTCTTTTTTGAACTTATGTCAACTCTGTTTACTCGAGAAGATTAATGTAAATAGGTATGCAGACTAGGTATGTAGATTAAATTTTTAATACATTTACCTATGTTGTTCACCTGTCACAATGTTATTACCAGTTAAATTTATTTACAAGCTGCTTTTCAAAAGCTTATGAGTTTTCACTTATATAAAACTTATTGCACTTTAAGAGAACATGAGTATAAAAGTGTGTTCATATTTCTTTGACGCATAATTCTGCAAGTAGGTAAACTGAAATTTATTGCTTCATCTCATGTATTCAATTTACACGATAGAGGAACGCAACGCTTAAAACAGTTCTGAGTAGGATGCCATGATGCAAAGAGAAAATAGTTCAACCTCATGATGATCATCATGATGACAGATTCTGCTCATTCGTTGTTCCTTTAGCACACGACAAAGAACTCAGAAAGAACTCTTTTCCAACAATTCTATTGTGTGTACGAATGTGACCAGCACTCGAAGTAGTAGTATGGCATCGCGTCATGCCAAGAATGCTAATAAAGAAAATGATAACGAAATGTGGAGGAAGAGTCGGTGGACAAAACCGAAAACTACAATAGATGATAAAAGAAATGGCAAATTCGATGACCAATATATCTGTCTGTAAATAAATATAAACCAACAGCGTTTGTATGTATAACCCTGTCTGTTGTTCCCGGTTTTTCATGGTTCATATCATCATAAATGTACTTCAAGTTGAGCACCGGAGGCAGTCTATTTTAATTTAAATGGTGCTGGAGAAAGGAGACATGTAGAAATTCTATTCTATTTGTTCAGTTTTGTGGTTTTTACTGACAATTGACAAAGTATTTTTCAAATAGTAAGACTTCCTGAGAGCATTTTTGGTGAATAAATTTTAACTTTGGTATTCTGTCAGGTTTTCTAAGGATGGAAGTTTTTATACATTTTTTAATTATCATGATTTTTTACTTTTGAAATCTTGTACTATTGTTGCTTTGCTAAATTAATTAATCAATGAAATTGAGTAGATTTAAAAGTATATAGGTATTTATTTTTTCTGTAAATTTTTTAGTTCATGTAATCTATCTACTTTGCTTACGTAAGTTTACTTAAACTAAACACATAGTGAAAGCATTGTACTGTGTAAATGTAGTTCTGTAAATTAGTTTGAATTAAAGTTTTTCTTGTAAAAAAGTACGGATCGTTCTAATTTCCGTTTTTCTTGGGTAATTATAATTTGACAATGTTTTGATTGTATTGTCCACCAGACTCATTCAAGCTTAGATAATAGAGAGATTATACTACATTGCTTACTGCTACTAGGTACATACATAAAGTTATGAAACAAAGTTATGAAACATAAAGTCAGCCCATAAACCAACTGCCAAGTACTTTATATGAATAGCTTCATTCAACCATTCAGTACAATAGCACATAATAAATTTCTGCACACTCATATCGGAGAAAATTGGAAACATAAAGTGGACAATCGTGGCACTGGCTGAAGTCCGAGGAGGAAATTGGATATCGAAAATAGGAAATTCTATAAGATGAAATATCGGCAACCGTTTGCTTGTCAACACTTAACACGTATCAAAATGAAGAATGCTTGAATGCAGACTGTCTTTTATATTAAAAAGTAAAGTATTCTTTCTGTTCCCCAAACAGACGGCCCTCCAAAAAATTTTCTGCGTTTTGTACTCACAGATGACTCTCTGTATAACATGGTGGTGGTACTTTTCATTGCACTTTTCTTTACTTTTATTGAAGCAATCTTCTCAAGGGCCAACATACCTTTCCTTTTTTCTCTTCTTCTTTCTTTGTGTAATATTCTCCAAACAAATTAAATGGTAACTGGAAATGAAGATGAGGTTTCTTTTGGAACTTGACTAGACATAGATACAAAACATTTCCTACTTTTAGCGCAGAGCGAGCAGGTCACTCTTTTCGATTTCTCTTTACAAAGGATGTAGCCGGAAATTGAATTTAGAGATTTCGGATCGTCACACAAAAAAAAGTACAAGTATAGAAAAGAAAAGGGAAAATCTTATCAACTGTACAACGTCTGACCAATTCAACTAGACAATTCCTTAGATGCAAGCATGTAGTTTATAAGTGCAATAAAATTTAATGAGTTCTCGCCTAAGTAGAATATAATTTCACACACGTTTTTTAACAGCATACATACAACTGTATGCAGCATACAAAACTTCTGCAACAGTTATTGTAATTGTAACCATTATGACCATTTTCCATTATTGGTAAAGTCATGTTTAACTTTTGTGTTGTCATTATTATATCGGGTAAAAGCTATCTAATTTGTAAAAGCTTAGCTGAAACAGCAGCTGCATTCAAGGAACTTTTAGATGCTGCTAGATGCACACAATTATGAATAAAATGACCCAATAATGTGCATTTTAGTATCTCTATTGTTCTTACTGCTTGCATGGTACGGTACCTGTAAAGAAGCGCTCTAGATTTTTTGCATTATACACGGTCTCCACTGAAGCAACTTGCAGGCTTTTGAATATTATCTGTTTAATATTTTTTATTATGGTATATACTTTCTAAATAATACGAAACTACAAATGGACTATGAGATGTCTAATTCTTTGATAGCTTTTACTTGTTCACTTTTGTTTCTCTAAAACATATTATTGCATATTATTTGCAAAAGTGCATAAACTGGTGGTGGTATAGCGTCCCATATTCTTTGCTCGGACCTTTTTTGGAACAAAATAAATAGCCAACTAAAGCATGTATGAGAACTTTTCCCAGTGGCGGAACTTGTAGTTGTAGTAGTAGTAATAGCGCAGTGCATAGAAGTGTTTTACTACTCCTGCTACTACGTACGACTACTAACAATTTCAACTTGATTCCGAATTGAACCCAATGTTAGAGTATGTACAGTATGAGAGAAATCGGGCAGCGAGAAAAAGAGGTACGCTTTATATAGCGTACCACTACGTAACACAACAACAACCACCACCGCCGCACCACTTCACAATCGAAAAGGAGGGAGAAACGACATTCGCTTGTATCTCAGTCTCAGCGTTCTCAAACCGAAAAGAAGAAAAAAAAGACTGCAAAGTAAAAATAAGCATTCTCTACAAACAGAAGAAGCACACTGGTGGTGGTGGTGGTGGGTGATCATCACACGGTGGTGTGGTCGTAGTAAGTAGTTAGCAGCAGTGGCTCACAGGACACCAGTGCCAGCAGTTAGTAAGCGAGCAGTACAAGCTGAGAGTAAATTCGCATGTGAATGTAGTAGCCAGAGAATGCCAGTACACTGATGGCAATATAGTGGTGGTGGTAGTAGTGGTACTCAAAAAAACAGATCTTCCAATCCATTCCATCCTTCTTACACAGCTTAAAAAGAGAAGAAGAGAGCCTCCAAGGAAATTCCTCAAACAAAAAGCAACTTTTAGTTTACACTCAGCCCTTTCCCTGGCTGGGCTCACGACGAGAAAAGCGGGAGTAGAAAAGAGCATCAAGCAAGCAGCAGCAGCAACAACAGTAAAAGAACGGAGAGAGAAACACTTGTGTCACTTGTGTCGAATTCGCATACTACTGGAGTTCTTTTTAGAAAGATAAGTAGCCTGAAAAAAAGGTAAGCGTTGTAGTGGCAGCAGCCGTAGTAGTAGTAGTAAAAAAGAAAGACTATTTCATTTTACAAGAAGCTTAATCGAAGTAGAGTAGTTTGACTAAATTAGATACATACTACCTATACACTTCCTCCTACTTACCAAAACTATTGGCATGAACTAAAAATGGGGTTGTTGGGATATTACTTGTCAAAAATACATCTGCATAGGTATCACACTTATTTTTGCGCTGCGTGCGACTCTGCTCTTATGTTCGCACTGTCACTGGCGTGTAAGTACGCGCAGTCAACGGATGGGAAAATCTCATGGAAGCTACTTTAAAAGTATATAAGAAAGACAACGGTCTGCTAAAAAAATGCTAGTTGCATTAGGTGGCGCTAAATATGTATACTTAGAAGAAAAAACAGACAAGTTTAAAAAGTCAAAAGATTTCAGTTCCTTTTTGGGCTCCATGACTAGTGCCATATAAATATATTGTAATGTAGGTAAATATTCACTCGTTCGTGTGGTGGCGATAATGGTAATGGAAGCAGAAGCATTGTAGCGTGCCTATTTTGCACTTTGTTGTAAAGTAACGTGTGTAAAACTCGGAATCTTTGTCGGCATCATCACTACCACCACCACCATCATCATCATCGTCAAAACGAAGGAAAACTTTAGTCTCCTAGAATTGACTCTGACGAAATAAAAAAAAGTATATGGCTCAACTTTATTACTTAAACTACCTATGTATACATACATACATACATGCATAGCATTAGCAGGACATGCTTTTTGTACCAAGTTGTCAGCCACTGCACTGATTTTTTTTGCAATCTCTTTTAAGTTGTTTTGTATGGTTCTTAGACAGAGAGACTAAAAAGTTGTTCCCTGTAATTCCCACAGTGTGCTTCACTCAGTCAGTCAGTTAGAATTGCGTTTATATACAATGTAATTAAATAAGGGAATTAAATAAGTTTTATCGTTTAGCGCAAATTAGTTATATAGCTTGGACTTGCATTTACCCGCTTCACTACACATCATGTGCTTCTTCTCTTCTTAGATAGCTTGACTTTTAAGTCCTTTTTTGCCCAACCTTCCTCTGGAATTAAAAAAAAAGTCTGTCAGGAAAGAAGATTAAATTTTATAATAGCAAATGTAAGCACAAGTAAGTGGGAAAAGGAAATAAAATAAATAAATGGAGATGTGGTATGCACAGTGCAATATAATTTTTGCTTCCTGGGCTATAAGATATTTAACAATTTGCTAACTTATCAAAGTCAGAGTCTTTATTTTTAGAGTGCAGGTCACATTGTATGCAGTTGTGTACCACATGTGTATAGCTGATTATCATAAATGAGTAAACTGCAACCTGCAACCGGAGTTGGAATAGGCGCACATACGTGACCTTAGCAAGAGTTATGTATGTACTGACTATGCATAAGTATTTGTGCAGACAAATTTAAATCTCATAATCTCCTGTTAGATAAAAAAAACTTGAAAGATTTTTAGTCTCTAACCATTTTCAAGTTAGTATCATGCGTTTACATGTACAACAATGCACATTTCACAAATAATATCTTTTTATCTGCCAGAAAAATGTTTTACTTGACCATCACATTGTATGCAGTTGTGTACCACATGTGTATAGCTGATTATCATAAATGAGTAAACTGCAACCTGCAACCGGAGTTGGGATAGGCGCACATACGTGACCTTAGCAAGAGTTATGTATGTACTTACTACGCATAAGTATATGTGCAGACAAATTTAAATCTCATAATCTCCTGTTAGATAAAAAAAAACTTGAAAGACTTTTAGTCTCTAACCATTTACAAGTTAGCATCATGCGTTTACATGTACAACAATGCACATTTCACAAATAATATCTTTTTATCTGCCAGAAAAATGTTTTACTTGACCATAAAATGGTATTTTTGCAGATCATCTACTACTGGAAACTTTTCAACTAATTGGGTGAACATACACATAAATGAATATTTTAGTAAGGACAATGGTGTACATAAAAGTTATCTTTATGGCTGAAATCGTGAGTGGTGCATCGTGCCTAAATATTTATCAAAATAATAAAGAGGTATACTCGATGAAATTTGATGGACATGTGACAAACCTGACAACGGTCAGATTTTAAAAAGTAGGAAGCTAAAAATATAGAAAATATACATACCTAGATACCTGTGTAGTATTGTAAAATACTACCTTTAAAAAAACTATTTCCTCCTGAGCCAATTTTTTTTACATGAAATGGTGAATAATAGGCCCATATTACAAGCAGACAGTGCAAAACTGAAAATTTTTAAGTCGCAAATTATAATTACCCATAACCCATGTCTGCCGAAATGTTATATCAGAGCCCATCGAATTGGCAACATGTCATTGCGTTTATAGCCATTAGCTCGTTAAAAAGACTATGCATAGTTATCGTATCGTTATCGGCATAAATAGGCGCAAAATCTCATACCTATACTTTTTCCAGGTATAAATACATACATACTTGCTTGATACTTGCTTACTTTTTTTTAAAGTGACTGCAAGTATTTATTTACACAAGCACTCCTCCTTCTCCTACTGCAATAAACTCGTTAACTATTTTACACATACAAACTAAACAAACTCACTGTTTACTGTTTCTGGTCATTCATTCCCTTCTATATATTCATTCAAACTCTCTTTTGTTTACAGACAGCCCAGATAAAAATTAGTTACTTACTTAGGGTGAAAAGGCGAAATTATATACATAAGTAATTCATAGGTGTTGTTGCTTGTTGTTTTTTCTCAAGTTAATTGGTAAGTGTAAACTGCCAACTAGCAGTTTTGTAAATTAAATAACCCGAGTGAAAACATTCCAATTATTTTTCTAAAAGCGATTGCTTGGTCCTCCATAACATAGTTAAACGGAATTATGTGTCGTCCAAACTCATTTATAGCAGAAATGCTTGTCTACATCGCATATTATCACATCACATCCAACATGTACCTATCATCTTCCTAGTGTGTGTCCATCGAACGCACGGCAGGGTGCAAAGCTAATTCAGCATATTGCTCCAGGTGTAGGTGTCGCACACTTGTCTTTTTTTGTATTCGTCTAAAGGATCGTCTTCGTGCATTATGCATCAACACACTTGCATTGCTGTAAGCGCCTGTTCTCCGATTAGATACATTTTTATCGTCCATCATCGTTTCAAATGTCACATAATATGTGCCTGTGTAATTATCTAGCTCCCTGAAACCTTCACATGTAATGCCAAAAATAATTGCGAAAAATTGCTTACAAAATATGTTTTACCTTGAAATAGTGATATTATTATCTTTCTGAAACCTTTAGTGGCCCAAATAAAAATCTTTTCGCTTGAGGATTGAGGATGGTTCAACACAAATGGAAAAGAGTCATGATATTATGACTCATGACACATAAAAACCTTTAATCTGCCTTGTCAACTCATTATTGTGGAAATGCCCTGAGGCTAGAACAACATGGAAAAATTTTTACTTGGAGATATCCTGGTATCAGATATCTTACCACCACCGTCAAATCATCCAGATTGTGTTCCACCGTTGGGAAATTTGTGGGAAACGCCATTAATCTTGAGATCCCTATCGGCGGAACATTTTTTTGTCACTGAAAAATTTCCATGCTTCTTTTCATCATGGTGGTGTTTTCAAAACTTGTATAATTTTACTTGACAGAACCAGAAGGTACATTTTAAAGTTTTGTAAGTTTACAAGCAGCTTTAAATATTTTTTTTTGAATATGGTTCATTATTATTATTATCAATATACCATCCCTAGCCCTACAATATCATGGACAATGTTAAAGATGATGATACCTCCTAAACTTTGTCTCAGTTTACCCTTCCTTCCCATGAAAAAGTATGCAAGCAACTGCTTGGCGCAGCAGCACGTACATCTCTTTGCGTGCAGGCAACAACGACTGATGCGATGAGAAGAAAATGCGCTGCAGGGCTAACAATGTTACTTTGCTGTACCGACTTTTGTTTTCCTTTGACTAAAATAGGAGTTTATACTAGACTCCAGTGATGATCATCAATCAGTCACCTTTGAGTGAAAGAACTACTGACATGACAGTGTTCTCACTTCTCTTTTACATAAAAGTTACATCTTTACAAAGACTCAATTAAAGTGTTGCTCTTAAAAAATACCTACCCGCTTACAATACAACAATGAGCTGTGACTTTGAAAACATCATTCTGACCGTGAATTGTCAACGGCAGGAGAATCAGACCCTGTTATGGTGTAATTAATGATTAAATTGTGCACAGTTCTCAGTCTAATAAAATGAAGAAATAGAGTCATCAGTCATCATCAGCCTTTCGATCGGCACATTTGTATAACGTCTATAATAATAGGAAATGGTTTAAGCCATCGTTTTCCTCATGTGAACAGAAACATTTAATTGTTCAAGGTTCATTTATTAGTTCAGCAATAATAACTAGATTACCAACTTTCTGTCAAAAGAAACAATAGAAAAGACTACTATACATAAATACAAGCGCGGAGAAAAGTGCTAAATTCTTGCACATTCTAAAAGCAAAAATATCAGTGAATAGTTTTAAGGTAAATGCATAGTGAAAGTTTTTTGTCTATAGTAATTACCAAGAGTATTACATACGGTTATCAACCTATTCTATAATAAACTAACTAGCAAATCAGTTTTAAAACTTTATATTCCCAGATGCAAAAAAACCAAAACATGATAATAAAAGAACATGTGTACATATTCGCTCCAATCTAATTCCAGTGAATCCTGTGTTTGCACCCTGGTGGCCATGTGAGTGAGTGTGATTTTGATAAGAACATTATTTGAAGTACTCTTGTTTTTGTGCTTACGAAATACCTTTCACGTTTTCGTATTTACTAAAAAGTGAAAGCGTGCAGTGTGACTGTTTTCTCTTGACGAACATTATTCCATTGACAGAAGTAAATAGTTATCATCAACAAAACAACACGGCAGGAGAAATGTTTTAAAATAAAATGAACATACAGAATACAGACTTACAATACAGAACGTTGAAAATGAAATGTCTATCTTGTATTCTATCTACAACGTATATACTTTACGCTCGTCCAGTTTACTGCTGCAGTTGAATTGCATGAGGTACCCTAACAACGACGAGTACCTTGTACCTAATCTACTGTAAGATAGTTATACTGTTATGTATAAGTTTGTACATACAGTTTTAGTAGAAATATTTTAAAGACAAAAAAATAAACGAAGAGAAATATGTGTCATTGTTGTTGTTATGTAGTGCTCCTTCCGTGCTGATACTTTCCAACTTTGATAATAATGATAATGGCGCTACCACCACCACCACTACTTTTTACTCTGCATGCCATATTGATGTAATGCTGATAATGATAATTATTTCTTTCCAATGCTACACTGTAAATTGGAGGAGTCACTCCTACGGAAAAACTAAAAAAAGTTTTTGAAAGTCCTTAATATTCTTTCGTTGAGTTGAGCTACGAGTTTCGTTTCTCTTTATATATATATCATCACCATCATGATCATTAAATTTTAGAGTTTTTAATGGTAACACTTTGGCCATCTCTATTATATAAACAAAACCTATTGTTTCTACAATTTAAAGTTTATTCCGGTTATATATTCGTACATTTATTTATACATAAATACACTGCAACTACTGCAGTCCAGTCCAGTTTAATACTCGACAAATACACAACGAGTGAGTAAATATAGTCGCAGCAGTAGCACAAGGGATGTATTTACGCTAAAGCAAAAAAGTAAGTATGTAATACGTAATAATAGTATCTAAGAAGAAAAAAGTAGCGGAAAGAAGGTGGAAAATTATGTGCAGCAATAACTAATAACGCAACAACAACAACAAGGGCAGTTTGAGTTTTCAACTGGTACTAAAATTTCACGACTACTTTCTCCGTTTTTATCCATTTAAACAAGCAGAAATATTATAATATACAAACGAAAAAGTTGGAAAAAAGAACAACGCCTACTTAACTTGCTTACAGAGAGAAAAGGAGCAAGTATCATTGTCCGCCGGAGAAAGCAATAAATTTCTTGTAAAAACTCATAAAGCTGCTCCACCATCCTGAAAATATAATTTACAACAATGATTACCATCATTTCTCTTTGCTCCTCTTGAGCTTTTTTTTCTCTTTGAAAGAAATTGCTCTTCTTTTTTACTCAATTTTTTTCTCCACGTATTATTCGTTTTGCTGATGTGAATGTGTTGTTTGTAGCTCCAACTTACAAAAAATATATAAAGTACATTGTTGTTATTGTTGTATATAAGCGCAAACTACTGCGTTTTCTTTCTACGATACACCATGTTGTTTTTTTGGTATAGAGTAAAAATGCATATATGATGTTTATTATTACAGTGTGTGTTGACAAAGACTTAAGATGTACTTTGTGAGATACAAATTGCAAAACATTTGTAAAATACTGCGAGCAGCCAAAGCGAACCACGAGCATTCTTTTTAATATATATGAATGAAGTTTTTTGTTTGCCCGTTTCATCTGCTGAATGGGAAGTAGTAGAGTAGGCAAAAGAACAGGAGACAAGTAAGAGATTGAAGGTTTATTGGTAGAGCAGTTGTTGCATGGTTCGTTGATGCTGGTGCTGCTGCTGCTGTCACCACACCATACCAACTGCCTTTCTTTCTCTTTCCGCGAGAACGACAGACAGCAACTACTTCCACTTCAGAATATATCTTTCTCTCTCACCACAGCGGAAAATTATTCCAATTTCAAGTTTTGCGACTCTAGACAAAGTAGAAAGTCCATAGGATCAAAATAAAAGAAGAAGAAGAACAGGAGACAAGTTGGCAATTGGAGATATGATATTGAGGTGAAATTGGATACAACAACCGAGTTTTGGAGATATGTATGTACTATGTTGAAAAATAATGTTATAACATATATAACTACGCATATTGACATGTATCTCTTTTCTGTCTCTCTACCTGTCTGCATTTCCTAAACGAAACAGTAATATTTTTGTGTCCATAATATATTGTGAATGTACTGACAATGTTCATCCAGTTTCGACCTTGTATTGTTATAACATTAACTGGGAGTTTGAGACTATCCATGGTGGTGGTGGATGAGATTTTAGTTTGAAATAAAATAGAACAGGGATCGCTGAACGAATCATGTATATATGTGTTAAGTTATTGTATATATTTTTTGTACCTTTTTCCGTTTTGCAACGCAAGCTGTGATAGATAAATAACATGACGAAGCAAAAAATTTTGCTACAAAATTGGAATGGAAAAGGTGTCATGCATGCGATAGAAAACTGTAATAGTAATACTAGTACAACGGACAAGACAAAATCTGGAAAATGGAAGTCAGAAGCCGTTACCACTCACGACATTTGAAGAGATTGTGAAAAAACGACCAGTTTGAACTGCACGTGAAATCGGTGTCAGTCAATCTGTGGATGTGCTAATCGCGTGATATTTCAACGTGTAATAATAATGTATTTCGTGGCCACATGGGAATAATAGCAAATTGAGAATATTATATGAAGCTCAACTATTTCATGCTCTCTTGATGTAGCATGGTACTTATGAGGACATTAAATATGGATGATTTTCTTTTGTAGTAAATCCATTCAATGTAAAATGATACTATTCGATAACAGTGATTCCCTTAAAAGACAAACATATAGATGTGAACATGATTTAGGTTAACCTACAGTGAAATCATTATAAAATATTAAAGTTTTTACATGAGGATTTTTGACTGTTTCAAAAACAACAAAATAGAGATTTTGCACCTTTAAAAAAGAGATATCTGACATTTTTTGTACCTTCCGGTGATCAAGAGCAACTTTAAGTTTTAAACCATCTTTCTTTACACCAAGTTACCTCTTCGGAGAAGATAATTCACCATGTCGTACACAAGTCCAACGGAAACGACGATGACCACCACAAACAGCGAAACTGGGGTTACCACGTACGAGATCCGGTTTGAGAGAAGGAAGTAAGTCCAGTTTTTACTGCTTTTATTATTTGCCATTCTTTTTATACTAGTAGTATTACTACAAGCAAAGGAGCTAATCACAAGTTCAAATTCGCTACAAATTCAGTGAAGCAATAACACGAGGTGGTACCAAAAGGTTACAATTTCGAAATAATCATCATATTTTTGTTGCATATAAACAACACTTTCGCATACGCACAGAAATTTTCTTCTTCTATTTGACTAGTTTTTTTTTCAGTTGAGCAAAAAATCGTGATTACTTGTTTAGCAAAATTGTGGTCATTTGAAGGAGAATTCATGACTTTACGATTTATTAGCAGAGATGATTTCCATTTCCTTTATTCAAAACAGTTTTTTGGTGGTGTATAAAGATGATTGTACTACGCGATACGTGCTACTCAATTATGCAAAGAATTTTTACTACCAAACGTCGACAATTCAATCTACTTCAACAAAATTTTCAAAATGTGTATACATGCCTAATTTGACGTATTTGTAACTGATTAATGTATGAGAACGTGATCATTTTGACGTTAAACAAGTAACAGTAATGGACTGTAACAGTGAAATGTAACTGATCAGCATATTTCTATAAAATTCGATATAGATGTAGTAAGTTGCAAAGTCTTACGCATCATAGAAGCTGTTGAATTTTAAAATTTCTATATACCATGCATTTAATATTATACAACTAAATTATTTAAATACATTTTGTAGTTGAACTTATTGATTTCAATGTGCGTACTACGTGGTGTAAAAAGTACAATGCATTAAATTTTATTGCCGGTAACATGTTTTATATATTCGTGCGTGTACGCAAAGAGGCTCAATTTCAGTTCATACTTGGTCCACACAAGCCTGCATTAAAAACTACTTCATATTTTGGCACAAGGAATAAATTGATAAATAATAACATGTACGGGAGTGCTAGCGTCCGATGAACTAGTAGTAGTAGTAGTACAAACTACTACACAAAACACAAACTCAAATTACTTTGCTTGGTTGTTTGTTGCTGACTATTATTTAGTTTTCCTTGCTGACTACTTGTGTAATATAATGCAGAGTATTATTGTGGTTGAGTGGTAGTTTTGATAATAAAATGTAAAATATCCATGTGATAAAGCACTCTTATTATGTAACGCTGTATATTGTAGAGTTTGTTTTGTATGGGACTTTTTACTGTAGTACCAACTCAATGGTTAGCTTTCTCAAAGGAAAATAATAAAAAAATATTCAAAATATATACAACAACAACAATAGTATAAACGCTTTATATGTGTCTTATGGTCAATGGCCAACTCTACAAAAAAGTATATTATAATAATACCACATATTATTACAGCTAGACTTTCCGGATAGAAATGTTTAGTTGCGTGCATGCATACTTAAGTTATATTCTTTTTCTGCGCAAAACTTTACTGAATCTTTTACTGAATGCTAGTGAAATAAAATAGAAACGAATTCATGCGTTGTGGTTGAATTTCTTAAAATGCCAAAAACTTTATGTGTTAGCATATGCACATATTTATCCAGTTGGATAGAAGGCCTTTTTGGAGCACTGTGTTGCTACAATCTATAGTACATATTTAGGTATCTAGATAATACATATTTTTTAATTTATTTGACAATGAAATTTTATTGTGGTTTCAGTTTTACAACAAGGTCAACTTTTTCACTGTAAAAGTGTACATATACACACTAGTGTCCTTTGAAAATAATAATTTTAAATGAAAGTTTGAAAAATTACAATATTATATAGCTTTAAACTGGAGTTTTGCATGTTTTTGAGTACGTATTTTGCGCATTAGTCAGTTTGCACCTCATACATTCATACAACTCAATATTTTTTGCATTTTGCAATGGAATCTACACAGCGAATTCCTCCACTAAAAGTTTTTTTAGAGACAAGACTCAGGGCGTCCAAAAAAAGCATTTCACACCTTCTCCTTGTACAACCAGACAGATACAATGCAACGATGATGGTGGTGGTGGTGGTGGCAGAGCAGCTAAATCTCCCGAGGGCAGGGACGAGTCTACGCTTTATCTTTTCTATACTGTTTTATTGACAATATTATTAGCATAAATTATGTTTTATTATATATTTCACGCCCGGCTTTGAGATTTGTTTCTTTCTGAAAAACCATTATCGTATGAAGATGATGTCTAATATCCTTCCACCTTGGCTCGCTCCGTTTCCATAAATCTTGTGCCACACAGTATTCAGTAAAAGGGAAATATGAATTTATGAAAATGAATTCTGTATAACTGTGGGGAAGTAAACATCCCGTTTTATTTATTGCCTTCATTTTTTATGTATTTTGTTCTTAAGAACTCTTTTTTTCTTGGAAGGTGTGCACTTTTTCTCATGGCTGTGCATTGTAAAAAAACCGAATGATTATGATTTGTGCCGGTATGCTGCTGAGAAAAAAAAACCTGGAGTGCGACACAGTGCATTACTTACATTTTACATGAGTCATATAAAAACATCCTGTGCTAAGCTGAGACAAAAAAAAATTTCACATGAAGCAAGTGTTTATTCAAGGTTTACCTCTTTGCCTGATAAAAAAAATACAAATGAGTTTTTTTTTGTTTTTTTGGACGGCCAATTTTGCTGTTTTGGCTGACAGCAGTATCCTGTAACATATTATGAATAACTTGAGTTTAAAAGCACTCCTTACGTACCTATACCTAAAATATTATTTTGAAATATTCATACCTAATTTTTAACTGGCTGCTGTTATATACTGTGTTAAGTATAGTGTACCTATTCAAAGTTGTAAACTGAGCAGTGTTTTATATACATTTACAGAGATCTATAATATATAATAATATATGATGTGTATCTACTTACATTCTGAAATCAATAGCGTGTAATCAGCAATTAGGTAATGTTATACTTGCTCTTGCAGAAATTAAATTGTAATCTATATA
>JAHZMT010001870.1:0-22608 GCA_027743785.1 Sinhomidia bicolor | reverse complement strand
GAATGAACCATATGTGACATATGCATAATTACTCACAGAATGCTCATTTCTCCAGGCATTTTTTCACTATTGAGTTGGCATGTATTAATAAAGAGAAAATGAATGGTGTGTACGGAGAATAAAATGATGATGAAAGGGAAAACGTTTTTTTAAAGGCATACGTCATCAAGATGATGCCTGTAGTCCACGACAATTTAGAAAACGTAACAATTGGCTAACTAATTTTTTTAAAAATTTCCCCTTTTGGGTTTTTTTATGAAACAGGAAAAGCTATGGTACATTATATTAGAGGAGCAAAAACTATTTAATACAAAATAGTATACAGCAGCACTCTTACGCATTTTTCTCTTGTGCTTTATAGTCTGCTTTAACTCAAACTAATTAGGTACAACGTATTTGCTAAACTGCACATGAGATATATTATGCGCATTAGCTTAGTTGACACTTTCTGTTTCAAATAGAAACCACTTTCCCTCAAGTATTAAACGGATTTTCATGCTTTTGATCTGATCGTTTTCACAAAAAGTCACTCTAAAATTGAGGTTGATTGATTAGCAGCATTTGTCACGGTGGAATAAAATGAGTTATAGTGAAGTCATAAAATAAAGTTATTTCACTTGAACAAAGAGTGAGTGACATATGCTAACAAAACGATAGGCATTACGTATAGTTCTCCATATATGAATACACAATATTATTGTCATCGTGTATGTATATCGCTTACTCTGTTTTTAGCCTTTTCTTTCCCCACTACTGCTACATTTTACAGCGTTTACTTTTGCTTGGCTTTTTGTTTACTCTCCATCAGCGACAATCCGCAAATGGAGCTTATATGTATGTGCTGGGTGGGTGTGTACATAAAAGTTTTACAAGCGTGACCTAGAATAATTTGATGTATTGCAAGACCCAAATTCCCGGTGATGATGACTCGAAAAGTTTTTTTTCAGCAATTATTTCAATGCCTCCCTTGTTGTTTTACTTTGCTCTAGATAATTCATAATTATGGACATGGCGGATCGGGCTTAACTCTTTTTTGGGGATGTGCCTTACACGCTGCGGCTCTAGTGAAGCAGGCATTATCACAAAGCGAGGATAATATCTCGGAACGGGAACAATTTAAATACGCACCAAGAAGTAAACTTTAGATTTGCTAGTGAAAACGCAGTGTGCTGAAAAATTTCAATGATGTGTGTGGTATATGGAACGCTTTAAACTTGAACACAATACAAATGAAACGATACCGCGAAACTCGGAATGTAGCCAATTATGATTATGATGATTATTATTAAAAATTGTGATAAAACAAGTGTGCGTCATTGTGCATTATGTATTTTTCGCCTACTTTGTAAAGATATATGTAAATAAGTTATGTGAGATATTATGCTACAATCAATTGAATGGATCACTTATTTTCATTGAGTACAGAATATACCCTAACAGCTTGCTGACAGTTGCTGAATAGAAATGAAATATTAGTCATGTCAAAAATAGCATCATTTTTGGATCGGGCGCTCGGTAAATTTGCTTCGGGTGCACTTTTTTGACGATGCAGCATAAAGTAGTGATGTCAATTTTTCTACAAGTTTTTTTTCAATCATCAATAGATACCTACTTACAATGATGTCCTTTACATTTATCATATATTAAGTCAACTAACTATTGCAAATTTATCCTTGTCAGCACCACCACCGTTGTTCGGGTACTTGTCGTTTTTTGCATTCTTTACTTTTTGCATTTATTATGTATGATGGTATATTTTTGCTGATGTTTGCAGTTGCGAACAAAAAAACTTTTAGGGTACAAACGTTCATGTGTAAAAAAAGTTATCTTAAGCAAAGGGTTGTTGAAGATAATGAATTCATTTACATAGCTGGAGTAAAGTTAAGAATGTTGCTTCTTCTCAAGTTGAACTGAGCATTCAGATAGCAACAAAAAACACAGCTCAGTGCTCGCTTACTATCGGAAGATTTTTTTTAGCATCTTCATCATCCACTACCACATCAGTTGGCATACGATAGGTAGTTGTCACTGATTACAATACGCATATATATTATGCCCTTATATGGCAAACTTCAAGCTACAATTAAAAGACGGAACTTAAAACTCGGCAAAATCAACGTCCCAGCGCATTTGGAACACTTTTTGATGACCTGAAAAGCAAGTTGAAAATGAATAAAAAGCATTCAATTAAGTTTTTTTATAATTCACTTTGACACATTATGTTATTTTACAAATGTGTTCATCACCAACAATATACGATAATATATTTTTAAAGGAATGTAAAAGTGAATATGATTAAGCTACTTATTCATTGATGTTTAATATTGTTATTAATAAACTTAAAATGACTAATAAATGAAATTTGTAAAGTACAAAAAATGTAAAGTGAAAAAAGTGAAAAACAAAATTAACTAAACTGTGAATGAATATGAAAAAAACTAGGCAAAAAAATGCTCCGTTGAAAGTGAGATTACTTTGTAGCTCAAGCTTAATGTGTCTGATAATAACGACTTAGGCACCTTAAGCTATGTGCGTGCATGTATGTGTATGTATTTAGGTAATTAAGAAAATTTCTTTAGAATAACATTCCTCATTTTTTGTATACCTATGCACTTGCATTGCAAATTTGAGTTCCTGTCTTCCTATTCACAGTTTTAGCATTATTCTTTAATTTATTGCGCATATCTTCCTGCTTACGCACATTATTGCTTTCATTGTCAACAACAAGGGCAGCTCCGAATATCAAGTTAGACGTGGGCACAATGTAATCTGCATTCAGAGGCAGCAGCATTGTCACAAGAGGACATCTGTCAAGTTGTCATTTTTTTCTGTTACACATTTCATCCCACTATCAACCAGCTACTACCATGAGAAAAGTCAGAAGCATAATATCCCGTATTTTTTTAGGTTGCCTAAAGCAAAAGTTAACGT
Source organism: Sinhomidia bicolor (assembly GCA_027743785.1). Taxonomy (NCBI): domain Eukaryota; kingdom Metazoa; phylum Arthropoda; class Collembola; order Entomobryomorpha; family Entomobryidae; genus Sinhomidia; species Sinhomidia bicolor. The sequence goes on along the minus strand of JAHZMT010001870.1, from coordinate 19,677 downwards.
GCAAAGATAAATGTGAAGAATGTATAATGGGATTGTCGACGGGAAAGCTAATAAATTTCCCTAATTTTTTAGGCAAACTTTCGTTAAAGTAAACGTGAATATAATATAATAATATTTTTTGCCTCACACGTATACGATTTTTGCAGTGGCGCTACTCGCTAATTCATGTATGTAAAGTAATTATAACTAATTACACGTGATAAATAATATCTTTGTTTATTTACTACCTTCGAGAAGCATCTTAAAAAATAAAAGTGAAACGTGTGAATAATATTTTATTCGACTATTTTAATTTTAATCCGATTTTCAAAAATCTCCTAAAAAGTTAATAACAGATTTTTTATATTGCAAAAATATATAACTTCTAAATGAGATTTTGCTCTTGTTCTTACACCAGATAGTATGCCAAGCTATGAATCATCATCATGATATCTTCATAATAGTAATATCCGAAACCACTCATTAAAGCATTGTTCAAACTAATACGGACTACTTGACATTGAATTCTTTGTTTGAGAATGCGAGAGTTTAGCACTCTAATCGTTATAACTGTTATACCTAATACCTATACTATTCTGTAAACAGTGTAAGCCCTTCTGCCTACCTGCACATTCATATTATAGAGGTATGTATGGTTTCAACCTTACGTTTTTGACTTTTAGTACGCTTCTTAAAAAACGATGTGTTCTTCTCGTTATTATGATGGTCGTTTCTCCTGCCAGGATTTACCTACATTTGTCAAAAGTGACACACCGCCACACGTATGTATGTATATTCTTCAGGTAAGGAAAGTAAAAATGCACCTTTTTTATTACGGCTGTAACTCTGCAATGCCTGCATGTCTCATCTATTATCATCATATTAATACTTTAGAAATGAAGACAAAATGCCGAAATCTTTTTTGCAGCTAAATGCTTGAGTACACCTATAAAATCCGATACTACGAGAACGATATTCGTAATAATGATAATAATAATAATACCTACTTACAAAGGAAGATGCTCAAGAAACAACGAGAAATTATTACTATTATGAACAAGCGTATCATGCCAAATGCTAATTAGTTAAACTTGCATTTTGTATGCGTATTCACACATGTACACATTCATTTAATCTACGACAACAACCGAAGAATGGGTTTCATTCGCACACACACACGTAATGTGTACGTATTAGGATGGTTGGTGTGTTATATGATATAAATGATTATTATTATTATCATCATCATTATGGCTATAGAAGAAAGAAAAAAGTATTCGGGCATGATGAATCTTTCTAATATAAAAATCGTCGTCACTTTAAAGTAGGAGAGATGCCTACTTATCTATGCGCATAATATTTTTTCAAGTGCTTCCCTGTAATTTTCTTCCGGAGGAGTTGGCTTGCGTTGCAGTAGTAGTAGTAGTAAATTGCCACAATTGCAATTTGACCTCATCACCCAGTTTATAATCCTGTATAAATACAAAACGTTTGAGAAACCCTCCATTTACTCTTAATTACGATATGACTGAGACTACATCTCATCACCAAGTCAGGGTAAAGAAATACATAAAATCTTTTTCAATGTCACCAACAAAGCACTCTCCAATCGTTAAGGACGTCGAGTGAGGAAAATTGTTCAATTATTAATTCGATTTAACTTGTCGACTCAATTAATGTGTTGTGTAGGAGCAAATTGCTGGAAGAAAGCTATTACACATAATTTTCCACTAAAAACCTCTGAAAGCAACAGAGAGAAGTGCGGTGATATAAAAGGGCATAGGTACTTATATATCGAGAACATTACCAGGAGTAGTAGCGGAGTGTGTAAAAGTTTGCAAAAATGATTAAATTCGACAAGTTCAAAGTTTTAGTGGCAGTGTTCTGTAGCCTAGTGGTGTTCACCTCGTGTATTCATCTCTGTAGTGGTGAGGAGTATCAGCAGCAGAACCAACAAACCAACAGTAATAATAATAATGGATACTCCACTCCATCAACGCCTCCATTTGCCCAGTATCATAATAATCGTAATCACCACACACGTACTGCCGGCTATCCAACAGAGTCTAGAACAGGTATAGGTTAGTAAACACATTCAACATGCACATTTTATTACAAGAGTCCACACACTTGCCCAAGACAAGGGAAGACACACACACACAAGCTCTCAACCTTTCACATGGACAATCACCTCGATTCATTCTCTTTTGCAAAAAAATATACTTGGAGCACTTATTCTGCCACTAGCACACCACACACGGTTCCTTTTATTCTCGCGTTTTGTAATTTGATGGCCAGTATTTTACTATACAGGCCATTAAGGTGGAAGCTAGCATCATTTTATTACCTGTCAAGTCGATGCGAGTTCTTAAATTTTTAAAGCAACTTACCTTTTCTTCTTCTTCCTTTCGCTGTTTTTATCTGTCACTGTAATTGCTGGGTGTGTACTTTAGCATCAGCACTATACGTGTGTTTTGTTTTATAGCAGTTTGTTATAATATGCCACACACGTGTATAGATTTTTCCCCCTACCTATTTTTTTTGCTGTATGAATACCTGCCAAGCTTTTTTATGTATGTATTTTTTTGTATTCTCTCCAGTTGTTCCACTGTTCTTTCCAATGATCGTTTTCGTTGGAGTTGTCTTGCTCATCTTTTTCGCAGTGGTTGGTTCAGCTGCCGTTATTGGAAGTGCCGCCCCGATAGCGCGACATGATGTCCCTACTCGATTTGCCTTTGCCAGAGATTTTTCCTCTTCTTCCGCGGACCTTGCTAGAAATGTGCTCAGCGGCGAGCAGTGTGTTGAGAGAATCTCCTGCGAACTGTTCCGTGTTGCCAAAGGCTATAAAGCACAAAATTGGATATTGAGGTTCGTCTCTAATTTTATGTGAAATGAAATGACTACCAAACCGGAACATTTATACTTGGATTCGTCTTGTAATACTGACAAATTACCCGTTACATATGACAACTAGTACTATTTACAACATGTTGTATTCACTCATTTCTATTTTGAATGAAAGCTTTGCTCAACTAATGCTCAACTACTTTGTGTATAAAAATGAACTTGTTTTCTTTAGAAAATCACAGTTTTTCTTGAATTTCTTTTTTCGTTGAAAGTAATAACAGCATGACCTGAAGACTATGACATAAATTTACCTTTCTTCACTCTCTTCTCATCATGTAATAAAGCGGAAAATGATGTTTAACCCTTTTGTTATTATCTGCTTGATATTTTGTACATTTAGAGCGATGGAGTTTCTTCCTCCAGCACAGAGTAATCTGACAAGACGAGCGTCGAGGACACTTTGGAAGCAAAGTAAAATCAGCAGAAATCACAGAACCGGAAAGAGGGCTAATAGCTGTCTGGAATTTCAATGCTCAACAGTCACCTCCTTCATGCAAGCTGCAAAGAAAATCGCTGCATAATGGTTCAAAAAAGGATTACAAGGGGCTTCATATATTATACTTACCTACATAAGTAATGTCTAATGTACAATATACAAAAATAATAATAATAGTTCAGAGTGTAAATGTGAATTTATATATAGATAGGTATATTTTAATGGTAAATAGTACATTTTTTTATACAAAAAATAAATACGCTCACACAATATACCATAATTTATATGTTACCTCCATGCTAAATATTTAGTTCAAAAAGATTTTTACGGATATGTATAAAATGGTAAAAATATTTTTTATAGCTAATATACAGGACGAGAAAAATGAACATATATTTTAGCTAGCTGCAAAATAAAAGACAAAACACCAAGTACCTTAAATGTTGTAAAAATGCTGTAACTACTGAATAAGAGATGTCGATGCCACCTACATATATACATACTTGTGAAAACGTGCAATCCCCTTTCTTTCTGTTTACTTTTCCATGGAACAGCAAACTCAGCTCTTTATTTGCAGCTTTCGTCCAGTGGTCATGTTTGTATTACTGCTGGGCTGTCTGTTTACGGATGAGCGAACACTGAACACTAATCAATTCTGATGCTTAAAAATATTCCATGTTGCAGTTCAATTGTATAGAATAATAGGATGAGAACTTTTACAACAAAGTGGGTTTATTTTTCTGTTATTGCAAGTTCCACATATTGACAGCTGCAAATGGAAGTTTTAAAACGGGCATGGCTCTCCTTATAAGCTCTTTCCTTTCATTACGTTGCAGTATAGTGTTAAAGTTAAATTTGAGCTATGTACGTACATAGTACAAAAACGGGCAAAATATTACATACAATTGCAGCAAAAGCATAAAACTTTTTTAAAGTGCATAAAATGTCGACTTTTTTTATCAAAATAAAAATGTGCTTTCATTCAATTTGCAAAAAAAATTCTGTTTTCATTTATGTATCTTCTTTTTAAGCACATGCAAGCGAGGCATTGATTTTACTAAATGTAAATTACAAAAATGATAATAATAATAATTTTTATATACAATATTTTTTTCTCGTTCTGATTTTTGCGCATACGAGTAATTTATAGGTGACTAGCAATGTAGAAAATCGGTGTTTTTGTTTGTATTTCAAAAAGCTTGCTAAATGACAGAACACGTACAAAAAAGAACTGTTCTGAGCTCGTGCTGAGTTCCCGCTGCGCTTGTATGCACCATTCTAGCGAATTGTATATTATGTACCACAATTAAAAATTTGCTGCACTTGACAAGTACCATTGCTTCTTCTGATGCTGCACAAGTCAGAGTCAGAGAACGTCGGTGAACTATATATTATTATTATATTGGAGGTTTATACAGGCTTGCTTGGGTAATAAGTCCGACTTCTAAAAGCACACATAAAAAAGTGCATAGGTATAAAAACCGTAAATATACAAATTTCATGTGCAGTAAACTTCTTTGTCATTGTAACTTTGTGTGAATCCACACACTGCAGACGAAGGTGATGATGATGAATGAACAGAACATTATTTTTCATGCTTCGTTCGGATGCACAGAAAGGCTGTATATTGAAAAAAGAATGACGACGCGCGACGGTGGTGACGACGGTCGAACTGTCTACGAAATCAATCTACATGGGAAATCCATCCATCTTCGAATAATTAAATGTCTTCTCGAAACCTTATAAAAAACTTTTGCTACCATTCACCTCTTGTTTGACATTGACTAACCGCATATATTGTGTCATGCTCTCTGTGTAGGTAGGCACACAAAATAAATGTAACAAACAACCAACAAACTCTTCTTCACGCCGAAAACTCCTGACAAAAAGTAAAACCTACTTGTGAATGCACTGCATGTGCCATATATAGGACAAATTGTCAGGCTCAACACAAACAAATAAAACAGGAGGGAGTTCCTCTATTCATCTCACAATCTCCGACGCATATTCTTTTTTATACTATTAAAATCGCAAAATTTCACTTCGTTTTCAGAGAGGTTGATAAAAAACCCCGCAACAATTTTTGAATATAATTTTGATAGGTTTGAGCTACCTTCATGTAGGTATTTTTAGCAGTAGTAACAATAAGCTCGTTCATTTCATTTATCATTTTGCCACTTTATTTACCCCTCTCAACTGCAACATCATCATGGGACAACACAGTTTTTTCCCGTAAATATACCCACATACCCAGTTTACTTTGTAGTGTAAATTTGATGATAAAGAAGAAAATAAGTAACAGCCCAGGTAGGAACTTGATGGTGGTGGTCGCTTTAGATGTCTTCCATGCGTGCGACAACTTAGATAGAGTATTGTGCTGTCATCAAACACAAGTCATGATTCATCTTCAAAATTTACATAGGTACCTATCTATTTACTATTTACCATCTACACCACCTAATATTTAAAATACAAAATGCTTTACGCCTGTGGCCATGTAGTGTTGTTGAGTACCTACTTTGATCGTGCGGGCTGTGGACTGAAGTGTGTAATGAATGACGAATGATGATGATGATTTCTTCTTTTCAATTTAGAATAAAAAAAATATGTAATGTTATCTGTATTTCAGATGATTATGCATGTGAACTCGGGTTATTTAAACTCAAAACAGTTCAGATCTAATCACTCTTATTTCATCTTGGTTAAAAAAGAATGTGCTGAGTCAATGTTTTACTCTGTTATCACCAGCATCATCATCACAATCGGAGTTTATTATATGGCACAAAGCACAATGAGTAATGTAAGTACCTACATACCTACATACACAAAAAAGTATATATAGAATTTAGAAGAAAAAAGATTTGTGCTAACGACTACATTTTTCTAGCAAAAAAATCGTTTCAAAATTGCACACACATAGATAAAAGTAGGAAAACCGATGATGGCAATGAATTTACAAACAACACGCTTTCTGCATGTGAATAGAATCTCAAACTGAAAGGGCACAATGATAATGAATACAAGCATGTTAACCAACAACAGCTCACATAAATAAACAAAATTGAACTCAACTCTTTTCAAAATCCGAACTTGCTTTATTTGCCAGTACTACTAGTATCTGCACTCAGCACAAAAAATCCATACACGGGCAATATATTCAAAATAAAATTTATACTTGCTTTATTTTTTACTAAAAAACGGCATTAAAGATTTTAGTTGAATTTTGCTGTTGATGATGATGAGAATGGACCAAATGCATCTAAAAATAGGTAGGTGGGTGGGTTGTTGTGTCAGTGTGGTAGTGGTAGGTATATTATTTGCGTGTAATAATAATAACAGCCAAGTGAATAATCATGATGGTAAAATGGACTGTCAAAGTGTCTTTCTAAGTTAGTTTCTTTTTGACAGTTTACTTTACTAGTAGCAGTTACTTCCACGCCGAACAATCTGTGATAGATAATGGTATGTACGTGAGTGTGCAAAAGTAAACACTTTTTTAGAACCTCTTTTGTTGTTAGATTGGGAAACTTTTGTTTAGTTTTTCATAGCACATGGTATTCTTCTCGAGTTTCCAATCAGTACACACACAGTTGTTGTTATTGTTGCTGTTGCCGTATAATAATAATAATGATTAGGCGACTGAAGCGGTTTTGGATCCCAGAGGGAATATATTTTTACTGTGTTTGCTGTATACTTTTAATCAATATCAGTGCAGCCAACATTTATCCTGTAAACTCGGCAGATGACGAGAATGGGGTGAATGAGGAAGGAATCTGGGAAAAGGAAGGGAAAATCCTGGAGCCACCAACAAAGTCATCTCAGGGAGCGTCCCGATTTGGTAAAGTAGTTTTTGAGTGAAAACGAGAAAAGAAAGAGATACACGTATATAAATTGATTTGATTTTTTGTATGAAATGTTATGATTTAAACAAGCAGTAGTAAGTACTGTACTACTATCCCGTTTTTATTTATTTACTTATCCATTTGTTTGATTTTTATGAAGCATCATAAAAATTCAGTAGTTTACTCATTTCACATTTTGAAAGGATGGCTGTCATGTGATGACCACACATTTTTCTAAAAAAATAAAGTTGCAATTACCTCTTTTCTTTGTTCAACAGTGATGTAACCAGTTTAAATTGTTGTTATTCTTTGATCACAGACGTTGGTGGAATTCTCACGAAATTCGGGATGAAGCAAGGAGGAAGCATCTTTGCACTTGTTCTTTTCCCCATCCTATTTCCTTTGATGATTTTATTCGGCATAGCATTATTTGTTATTTCCTTTTTCGGCACAAGCGGTCTCGCAGTTGCTGGAAAACGTTCCGGCAGCATCATCTCGAATTCTGCTGAGGGTACTTCCGGATTCAGTCCTGCATATAGAATGGATAGTAATGGTTTTCCTATTCCTTTGACAAATAGAGATGGACCTGCTTTTGATCAGGTGTGGGACGATGATGCTTGCTTGGAAAGATTAGCCTGTGAAATTTTGCTACACGGGGGAATCAACTTGATTGGAAAGAAGGCGACACTACAGTAAAAAAAACCGTTTTTTCTTTCTGTCCCATTTTACCAACGACGCAGTAAATTGTGTCAATTTGTTTGCTAACAATTTGTATTCTTTGAATTTTTGTTCGATATATCGGAGCTTGTAAGCACGAGCTTTACTTTTTTCTACTTTTTTGTTGCATGTTTGCAGACTTCTCAGGGGACTTCATGTCAGACCCATCATATTGCCTAATTCATCTCCTGGGAGGAAGTTGAGAAAAGTTTGGAAATGTTCTAGTTTGAAATGCAATTGGGAGAAATGGAGTCCCTGGTCAGAAAACACAATTTCCAATAACAAAAGTTGATGATGACTGAGAAAAGGAAAAAAAGTGGCGAATTTTACATACAAGTGATTTTGCATACAATTTCTACAATTGGAATTCGTCAATCTATCAGAAACAGTGAATGTAAAATAATACATGGGTAGTTGGGATTCGAACGATTGTTCCATAATATTAAATTAACAATAATTAATTACAACTAACGAACATTAGCAAACTTTACGTTTAAATTGATATCTTACAATCTATTTTATTTCAAGTTTTTAATAAAATAAAAAATTATTTATGTGCTTTGCAATAAAGTCAACGCTTTTATTTTAACAAATACATCCAAACGAACTGAAGGAAGAGGAGACATGTATCAGTTCGAGAAAAGCATACATGCCTCTAGCATGTACGCATGCATGTGTGGAAATGGAAAGCCAGCGGAAAAGATATCGGTTTTCCGAGTTTAAAGGATGTCTAAAAATAGCTCCACTTGAAAGATATTACTGATGATGAGTGCAGTAGTAGTAGGAGGGAAAAAATTTAAATTCAGCTCACTTGGCTTCAGCTTTCTAACATTTTCTGTTACAATACAACTTTACTATATATAGCTGTGTCAACATATGTTAAATCTTCTATTTACTTTAATTTAATTAAACTGAAAAACTAATAGCATAGATACACAGTAACCTATATACACGTGTGCATGTTTGCCCTTCTACTGAGTATCATTAATAGTTTTTACACAATTTAGAGTTATTAGCGCTATTAGTTTTTTATACATTTTATTAAGCGCAAAAGTAATCATGTTGTCCATTGAACAAATTGCCGGTGCTATTGCTGATAGCTACAAACCCTTCCCTACAGCATCAACACCCTCCGACTATGACTCTAAACTGAGAAAATTATGTTTAGAGTTAAGATCAGGCTTTAGCGCTGAGGACTGGGCGTACTTTGAGTCAAGCCTGGCCCCAGTACGCCTAGGATTCTTTCTAGGCAACGAGCAGGTCAAATCCTTTGTCCACAACATGTTGAGCAAGCATCCCTCTGGAAAAGATAAAGCGAAGGCGATGACACTGAAAAATGCGGGTAATAAAGCGTTTGGAGCAGGAGAAAACAAATTAGCTTTGGAATGCTACACAAAGTGTTTAGCGTGGATGCCTCACAACCAGCCAGCAGGATCATCTTCAGGTTGGTGCTATATACATATACATACTACAAAACTAAAACTGCCAACATAACAGTATCTTTTATGTTTGTCACCAAGAAAAAAAACTTTTTATCATGATGGTGGCACATAAAATATATAACCTTTTTACTTTATATTGTACTCGTCTTTATTATTATTAATATTAATACTAGTGCCACATACATTCTTTACAACAAAACAGCCATCATCATAATAATCATGATCAACATCACTATCCCACCCAGTGACATATTTACGTAAAACTTTTGACAATAAATAAATGGATCTCATAATGTCTCATTATTATTACCAAACTTGTTCATTATGATTCTTTTTACCGGAAGAGCAGATGCTGCCGTTGTGTACGCAAACCGCTCTGCAGCTCTATTTCACCTTGCTCAATACTCATTATCTGAGCGAGACGCGCTGCTAGCGTTCCAGCTCGGATATCCTGAGGAGCTTCACTACAAGCTTTACGAACGTTTGGCACGCTGCTGTAATGAAACTGGGAGAAACTCGGAAGCTTCAAAACACTTGCAAAAAGCCATTCAGTCTTTAAGTCAGGCGAGAGGGCTTGATGAAACGAAACTTGCTAAAACCAGGTCAACCCTTGAAACTCTTCTAAAGTCATGTTCCTCGTCAGCAGCAAAATCTTGTGGTAAGCTGCTTTTTTTTCTTTTATTTACAACAACCAAAAAACCACCACCATTACTGCTACTACCACTACTAAAATATATTATAGCATTATGCTGTTTTTTATATATACCGATGTAGTTTTACATGCATTTTATATTTTACGACAACTTTTTTTTTGCTGGTACAAAAAAGCACAGCAATAATAACCTTTCTGTTCATGAACAGAGAACTGCTTCTTTTCTTATTTTACCTTTAAACGGTAATTTATGTTTGCTCCCAGAATGCCCATTTAATTTTCACTTTTTTTCAGAGGAGAAAATAAAACGAAAAAGAAACCATCACTTTTACGTACGTGTGTGGTTTAAGGTAGTGGTGGTGGTGTGAGGAGGAGGGTGCATGTTTGGTGAAAAGCACATAATAAACGGTGATGCCACACACATACCTAAATTTATAATATCCAGTTCACTTTATGCACATTCAATACATATATGTTAGTATATATATACGCTCATGCAGTAAAAGTTTTTTTCTGTATATACACTTTTTTAGTATTTCGCATCAAACACACTTTTTAGCAACTTATTACCACAATAGGATATGTCAGAGTTATTGTTCTTGAGCTGTTTTCTCTTCTACTTTACAAAAATATGCTTTTACGTGCATTTCGAAAGAAAACAAGGGTCGAGAAGAAGAAAAAACACACATGAATTCGTGTACAACTGGGATTTTTCTGTTTTTTTTCTTGAGCAAGAAACTTTTTTTGTCTACGGTAAAATGTGGGACATCAAACGATATATAGTGATATCTTACCTACTTTTATTCTAGTAAAGTAATGTGCAAACGTTCCAGTTTTTTAAATGTATGTATGTAATATGCACATAATATTTAACTGTGGAAATTATGTGCGTGAAAATAGACAAAAGAAAGTTCTCCAACAAGGTTTTACTGAAAAGTACTTTGGTAGTAGTGGTGGTGGTGAGAATAATATAGCGGAATATGTAAGTATATGTATTTAAAACTCCAACCATGCTCCTCTTCTCCTCTTCTTCTGCCTGTTTGTTTTCAGAGAAGGACAATATATCATTTGGCCATGGCATCAGCAGTATCAACGGTCGGGCAACTGAGCTACAGTTACCAGAGGTGGTTGGTGGTCGAAGTAAGTACCTTAGAGCTTGCTCCAAGGGCCTTACTCTGAAAAGCAGTGAGAGGAAGGGTCGATTTGTTGTGGCCAACGAGCCATTTCGCCCGGGAGATGTGATTCTTGTAGAAAAGGCATATGTTTCTGTTCTTCTTCCCCAACACTATCATCTTCAGTGCTTTCAATGCTACTCCCCGTAAGTGAGCTACACATACACAGCTAAACTTTTTAGAATGATTATATATATTACTGGAAATTGTGGAAAATATGAAGAAAATTGGTATAGGAAAAGCCTCAACGGGTATTTTTTTTAAAAAAAAAGGAAGTGTAAAGTAGTGCCGTATACTACTTACTTGCCTCCACAGATTATTATCTGACACTAACATACTATACAAATAAATACATGCATACGTATAGCACGTAGCTAAAATTATAGTTCCATATAATATTTTTTAGAGTGTCATGAATAGTGCATCATAAATTACCTTTTTCCTCTTTAACAATCCCTGCTCTGTCTGATCAGCTTGGTTGGTGTGCTTTTTTTAGGTGTACTCCAACAGCTGCATTATTATACACAGTTGTATATTATGTTTTATTCTGCACTATTACTTGCATGAAAATTACGGAAGAAAGAGGAAATGAGCTTCTTTTTCATGGGGAACGAACAGTGGTGGTGGTAGTGGTGGTGCGGTGTATCCTTCTCTTTTTCTCGTGTGAATTATTGTTGACGGTAGCAGTAAAACTGCACGTAACATGTTATGAAGTGCTGGAAAACTCGACATTCACTACTACTTACTTACTGATAGTAAAAGGAACGACTTTTTTTCTTTGAAAAAAAAAATACACTGCAAAAAATATAAGTTCCTTCATGTCATCATAGCGTGAAGGGAGAAGGAACGAGAGTAGCTACTTGTGTTGAAGTGACTTCATAATTCATAAAAGATTGATTTTGTGAAAAAAGTCTTTCATCATACATACATCAAGCCTATCATCAAAAAGTCGAACTCATTTTGAAAACAGCACATCCTCCCTTTCCGTATGTACTTCTATGAAATCAAAAAAAAGTTTTGCTATGTAAGCTAGAAAAAAGTGCTGCATATATAGGGTCAAATTGTTGAAATTTACAATAGTTTGTTACACGCATTGTTGAGCACGAAATGTGCAGTAGTGGAAACTATACAAAAAATTTGTGTGATGTAATGACGACGATGATGATGATCGTCATCATCATCATCCTCTTGACATGCTTTAGCGAATTTTTAATAAAACTTTGAGGTTTTATAAAAATGCATACCTATATGACTCAAGGAGTAAAATATGAAATGGCTAATATTAAAAGACGCAGTTTTCACAGTACTCCCCTCTCTTCCTCCCTGAGAATCGTTATGCATTATGATGATGGATTTGCTAGGTTAAAATTTGGAAGAGAAAATGTATATAAAGCATTTTACGGAAGTTGTAAACAATAAATAATACCGCAAGCACAGGATATTCGCGATAGCGAAAATATCAATGAAAAGTACAAAACACTGTTGTGCAAAGAACAACAGAAAAGAACCTGCTTTATTGCAATGTTTTACAATGAATCACTAACTTGTGTGCATTTGAATCGCATCACTGAAGAAATATTAAGTTTTATTTATGAATGTATGCATTACTACGTTCCATGTTTTGCAGGTAAAGTAGGCATACATTCCCTGGAATTGTAGCCTACTTCCGTTCTTTTCTAGTGTACGTAACTTGGCCTAGTTTCCCTTTGCTGATGATCTGTTGTACGCCTTTCTCTTCTAGACGAAGAAGGCTGCTGAAACATTAAATAGCAAAAATGCCACTGCTACCATGTAGTATATAGTATTGCTATTCCATAATCAGTGTCTCGTACAACTTTCTTTTTTTAGCTTTTACTTTTCCTGTTTTACAGAATTTATACGATAAAACACCCCTTGGCGCCTGTGTGACTTGAACAAATACTTGACAAAAAATATAAAAATGAAATAAAATGCTTGCTTGTAATAAGTGTTGTAGTCGAAAGGCAGAGAATCATTGGTATTTTCATTGGAAACGGCAACTATAATCTTGAAATATACGTATATCGCAAATACGTATAATATTTAATACATTTTTATAACTGCTCTGTAATAATAATAATATGTAATATCGCTTGTACTAGAAAGCAGACGCCGACAACAAACAACACGAGCACGTTCGCTCCCAAACGTCAGCTCTTTTCCGGTCATGCGAATTTCCCACGACGTGTTGCAACAGCGGCATGGATAAGATTACACTAGATCATTTTATATCATGATTTATGACTTGCTGGATCAAAGTTTATTCTCATTATAGGCATCAGAAACAAAGTGATGATGATAGCGTTTGGAAAACTGGAACTTTGTTCTAAATCACATACAAGTATTTAGATGCTACTCGACGACAAGTTTAAAAAATATGTTTATTGGTTTCTTGTCCACAGTACAGTAGATATATGTCAACTTCAATTGGGTTATTGGGTTGTTATTCTGTTTGTTAAATGTTAATACATAGTTTGTCAATGAAAATTAAGAAAGATAATTTGATTTGATACAATTTGTGCAGATTATGTAGTTAATTTTAGTTTAGGAATCGGAACCGCATTCCAATAATAGCTACCCCTACCGACGTTATAAGATCTTTTTTGTTTTTTTTGTGTTTCGTGCTACAAGAATGGAAGTTCCTGTAATGTGCAAATCATGCATTTATGTCTCCTACTGTTCAACAAACTGTCAGGAGAAAGCATGGAAAACACATCACCGATATGAATGTGGAATCCTTGGGGCTTTAAACCACGCTGGAATATCTGTCATTTGCTACATGGCTCTACGTATCCTCACTCAGGTTATTATACACATTTCCATCTCTTGTGCTAGTGGCAAAATTATTATTACTAACTAACATACCATAAGTAAAAGTAAACAGAGTGGAACAGACAATTTGTCATAAGTGCACTGTATTGGTACCTATTATTTTAATCCATTTCTACACAAGCCTTGTGGTTATAATAATAATATTCCCGTACTTATCTGTTATTTACAATGCGCATGGAAAATTTGGGCTTTTCAGATGGATCCAAAGCAAGTTCTCCAATGGTATAATCTAATCACCCCGAAGAAAGCAGATTCATCAACAAATGGAGATGATAATCAAAAGAGCAATCAAAGTACTAGCAATAAAGGCGAGTGGTGTTAATAGTCAAAGAGATTTTTCGCAAGCGAACGAGATGAAAATGGAAAGGGCTTTATTTACATGTGAAATGGTTTGTAGCAACAATTTAATACTTACATTATTGGGGTTATGAAATTGGGGCAGATGTTTCAACCGAGGAGTACAAGACGGATCACACAGCCCTATTTCAGCTAGTAACACACTCGGAAAGAAGGGTCGCTGAATCCGACTTCCATCAAGTTCTCATGACAAGTTTTCTCGTGAACTTATTGAAAAATACTGAATATTTAGCGGCTGTTATGGAAGGAGGAAAACTGTCAGGTATTTGAAAAATTGCTATAAAATTTTATCTGCTTGCATCAAGAAACAAACTGTGTGCTGCTGTTGACTATAAAATATTTGTAATAAAAACGCGTATTTTATTATTATCCTATATATTGTATTGCGCCATGTTCGTTACAGCTGGAGAAGTTGAACTAAAAATTGGCCTTGTGCTGCATCGTTGCCTTCAATTTCTTCAGTTCAACACTCATGAGACCTCTGGCTGGAAGCCGGATTTGGCCAAGGACAACTCAATAGGACTAGGGGGTGGTCTCTTCCCGACGCTGGCTTTGTTCAATCATTCTTGCAATCCCGCAATTGTCCGGTATGCATACATTTTACTATTTCCTTCTCACCACACACACACTTACACCACTCTCCATTGCACCAAAAACTTACATACATACATGCATATACATACTTTCATTCTTGTGCAGGAAAAAGTCGTTCACGCTTTGGTAAACTTTCACTTTTGTTATTATACTGTGGTACATTGTATAAATGGTGACATAGTGGCGTGGTACTGCAGTAGTGGTACAGATGCTCATATACTGAAAAAAACTATAATATCCTTTTTAGTCGACGACACAACGCACACGAAATAACGTAACGTTCTATTATAATAGACGCTATTTGCTGCTGCTTTTATACCCAACTCGTTTGATTTTACTTGAGGGCAAACCTACTTTACTTGATGATACGTAACCACCAATGGAATACATAGTAGTTTCGTTGGTTGTTTTGTGGGAAGCTTTTTAGCTTTCTTTATCCATTTCACTTATTTTGATCGTTAATTTAACTACAGAACCGTGTAATACATTTTCACAATTAGTTGGCCCTTTTATGAATTTTATTACCGCTATAAAATGATGCGGAAGAGTAGGTAATAACAGTATAATATTTTTAACAATTCAATATTGAATATAAACAGAGGACTGTTATTTGATGCCATAAAGTAAAAACTCCTACACAACTAACTGTGTGTGCGCCGTCTTTTTATATGGCTGTTGGTTGCGGCTGGAGAAAAAAAGCGTATGTAAAATAGACAAGTTTGTAATATAATCTTGGAAACGCGTGAAATCCCTACTTATTTCGTCATTTTAAATTCGCTATATTGTTTGGTATATATGTAATGTAAGGTTTTGTGGGAAGGTGCATTATAGTATAAGCTATACAACATATATATTTAATAGCGTTCAGGCACATTGTTCGTATGTTTTGTTAGAATAAATTGAAAATGAGAAAGTGGGATTTTATTTTACTGTTCTGTGGAGGCTTTTTAAAGTGATAATAATATAGGCAGCGTCGCACAAGAAAAACGTAAACAAGCAACTCTATACACATAGGTAATAATAATACGTAGTATATCGACAGCGACATGTATGTATCTAGTATAATATATTGTGTGCCCTTTTGAAAGATTTGGTAAAATTATCGGAAATGGATTTTATTGTGCATATATATACATAGTAGTCGTATTTCTTGTGTGCCTTTCTTCCAGCAACTTTTCTTTCGTTTTTTCGGGGTGATTGCACGCAGTTCTCTCTGCAAAAGAATCAATCCATTTACTTCATATTGTATGCACTTGTTTTCAAGGGATGTACTAGGCCATTATACTTGAGATTTTTTTCAGGGGACCTTTCGTAAGTTGATAAAAGCATAATACATCTAGCTAAATTGCAAATATGTACCTATATATGTATCTCTATAGATCAACTAAACTGCTTAGTGTACTATATAGTCCATTACGTTGAAATTTTTTGGGCTTACAAAAAGAGCCCCTTTTTTCTGCACAAATAAAAAAGGGACGCATCCGGTAGTCCTGCTATTATTAGGATTTTTGCTTGAATCTTGTACTTTTCTCCATTAATGACAATTTTTTCAGAGAACCAAGCATTACTATAAATGCCTAAAGTCAACAGCGTGAATAAAAGAACTTGGGGGTTTCAACAGCACAGTAAAGAACAATCATATATAGGTACCTATATATACTCTTGCATTGCGGAAACTTTCTCAATTGGCAGCAGTAATATAGGTACTGATCCTGTGTGTGCAAAGAAAAAAAATTTATCATCCCCTACCTCCTCCACCGGAACAAATGAATGAAAAACATTCTTTGTACATTTTTTTTTGTTCTTGGCGGTGGTGGTAAAACAAACATGTTACTTGCAATAATATATAGGCATAAAATACAGTTAGCATGTCACATCAAAGTCTGAAACTAAATTTTCTAGTTTTTTTTCGTTGTTTGTTTTTTATTCTCATTCTCCAACTCTTTTTTTTGTGAAATAAACACGAACGTAGAATGTGGCAAAAGCGATAAGTGTGAAATGATATGGCGGTCGGTTTTCCCAAAAATTGCGCAGTATACTTCTCTCTTTCTTTTTTTTCGCTGTTTCTGCCTCACCATTACTATTAATAATACTTGGTTTTGTGTTTACATTTCTCGATAAAACGAATGGACAAGCAAAGCAGCTAGCAAATAAAAAGAGTTGCCGAAAGAAAGAAAAAAATCCTCTTTCCTTCTCCCTCCATTTCCATATACATGTGCTTGCTTTTCCTTGAACAAATAATATTGTTTGAGTTTGAATCATTGTTGTAAATGCGAAAGCGAACATTTCCAAGAGAGTTTCCGTAAGTGATGTTACATAACGTGGACACACTCACAATGCTCTGCTTTCATATTGCAACTGAAAGCAGAGAGAAAAAAAATACAAGATCTCTAATTGTATGGCTTACTCAAGAAGACTAGTATACTGCTGCTTCAAGTATGTAGTAGTACAACTATACACACTGCATCAGCAGCATTTTTTCTTTCTTTTATTTCTCTCTCCCTTTTGGTCCCATATGTATTTTAAGGAAAAAGTTTAAGTACCTACACACTGTGAATACAGCATGTAATTTCCGTCTATTTGTTGCTGGTGAAGAGATCATGATGATGATCACATGCCTGGCCTGTATCATCACGATGTGAATAGCTTTCTCCTCCTCCTCCTCCATCATCTTGAGCGTCAAGTGGCCTGCTTTTTTTCTCTTCTTTGCATTTTGTATTGTTGTTCCGCTGAAGAGCAAATGACGAGCCCTTCCGTTAAATGGAAAAAAGAAAATAGGATTCTTTTTATGCAGCAGTCAGTGAAAAAAAGGAAATATAAAGGGTATGATGATGATACTGCTGCTGCTGATGATATGTTCTGGTGGTAGTAGAGTTACAATAATGCGTTATATTACACTATGGGTTCTTATAAGGGTGAGATGGATACCTACTCCTACTAGTATTACTACGACTGAAAAGAATAGTCAAGAGCAAGAAAGTGCTTTCTCCCTTGTTGTTGTTGATGATGTTGAGAGAGTGAAAGCGCTGTCTTGTTCAGCTCAACCACTTTATACTCCTTTAGGAAACATGATGCCATATGCTTTGACCATTATAAAATGTAGCTGTTTTCTCTTATATTTTCTCCTTCTGGCTGTAATTCAAAATGAAGTTGACAAGAGCTTGTGTGTAGTGTGTAGTAGTAGTAGCAGCAGCAGCGTTTGTAATAATAAAGAATACGTACACCAAGAGAACATGCAGTACATACACAGAGGGAGATGATGTATTACTACAGTAAATACGCGTGAATTGAATACAATTTTGTTATAGTATTGGAAGTATATATAGGGAAGAAATATTATATAATGCAGCAAAGGATTAAAAGCTTTTTCAAAAAATGACATGTATTGTTTCTGTTTTCTTGAAACGTTTTTATCCTCTTCTGGACGTTCTCTGATAATATATTATAAATGTGGTTGCCTACATATACGTGTGTGTGTACGTACAATAATAATGCTTTATGTGACAGCTGCAAAATGTAAGCCATCATTACAAAGGCTGTCAGCTTACAGATGGAGGAAAGAGAAAACATCTTAAATCATTACCAAGAGACCATCATGCAGTTGGCTTACCGTACAGTCTGTAGAATATAATACTTGACGTGGTTTACAAAAGTCGATGATGGTATCATTAAGAATCTCATCAACAACTTTGATGCGGGATTGTCGTATTAAAAGGAGTATATATATATACGTACATGTGTACGCATCATACAGCTAAATAACGCACATGAGAAGACAACGAGAGCAATGGGAAAAAAGATATCAATTTTCAACTTCTCAACTGGAAAAGTAAATAGAAAAGTAGAAAGGCGATGACGGCATGGTGGTTGGTTACATCAAAAAGGAAAAAGTCTTTTCTTAGCTCAAGTTAAGAAAATGAATTAGTTTTCTTCCTTCTTGCGTTTTCAGTCTTTCTTGTTGATATCCTATAGCGATAACTATAGTATAGCTAAGCATGGAACGATGAACAAGAACAGTGTCTTACGACAAGTTGGAGTTCTATGTTGTATCATGTTTAAGAATATATCCAAAGTTAGTATGGAAAATGCGGTTGGTTTAAAAACTGCGGTGGAGTTTGTGAAGAAATTATTTTTGGATGTATTTACCGAGTATTGGAGAGTATAGATATTTTTTAATTAACTGCATAACCTAAGCAGGGAGTGGAATCTTGGCTGTTTGAAGATGAAAACAAACATGTATCACACAATGTTGTCTTTATTTTGGTTTTTTGGTATTTTAACATTCGCGTTTAATGAAAATATGGACAGGTATCGGACAGTTTAGTGTTTTTTCATCTTTGGAATACTTATAAAAAATGATTTGTAGAAAAGATTGGAAGAATATACTGTGTATTTTACTGAAATATTTTTAATTTACGCATTCATTATTTTAGTAAGCGTTGGCAAAGTCGATTTTAATGAAACCAAAATATCAATTTTGGGACAAACTCAACAGTGAAAAACTGCTTTTTAAACAAACGAAATTGAAAAAGGATTGTGTAGACTGTGCAGCTTATAATAAGCACGAGTGCACACACATTCTGCGACGTAGTGTCATTTTACCGAGCATCTAATCAATTTTTAATTCTATCTGTTCAGCATGGGGTAACGTGACAGAACCATTTTACTTTACTTTGAAGATGAAAGTCTTCATGATCCTTAAAGGTACAAAAAAAATATTTGCATTCAA
>JAHZMT010001869.1:0-21427 GCA_027743785.1 Sinhomidia bicolor | reverse complement strand
TAAGGGCAGGTAAACATCGCACGCTAATGACGTTTCCATCATATATGACCTCTGTCATTGACTACTGCAAAGCGGCAGATTTGAAAAAAGAGTTGAACGACAAGTTCCGGGAACGGTTTCCACATATTCAGTTGACGCTGAGTAAAATGCGAAGTTTGAAACGGGAAATGCGAAGAGTTGCAAAATCGGAATGCAACGTGGATCTACTAACTGTAGCCCAAGCGTATGTGTACTTTGAGAAATTAATTTTGGGCTCATTTGTGACAAAATTCAATCGGAAATATTGCGCTGGTGCGTGTTTACTGTTATCTGCCAAGCTAAATGACATTAAAGGGGAAGGTTTACACATGTTACTTGAGGTATTAGAATTATGTATATTAGTATTTTTATAGACATCTATTCTTTTTGAATTGCATACAGAAAATATGTATGGCCTATATATAATTTATTTTCAGAAAATTGAAACAACGTTTCGTGTAAATCGCAAGGATCTACTTTCCTTTGAGTTTGCCGTGTTGGTCGCTTTGGAGTTTGCATTGCACATCCCAGCATGGGAAGTTGCACCACATTATCAACGACTGATTAATGAAGCATGATTGATGATGAATACGAAGAGGATGATGTGTGTTTATGATAAAATAAATATTTAGGGTTAAAATTTCATTTCAATTTCCTAGACAATTAATAATTGATTACTGTACTTACTACAACAATAATGACAGTCCACGTCCAAAGCCTCTATGTACTTAATGTTTGCGTCTTATTTTAGTTATATGATTACGGGCTTTATTGTTAAAAAACGGTTGTTTCCGTATCCATTTAAAATCAAGTAGACTGGACAGCACTAAAAATACTAAAACTTATTATTATGGTAATGCAAAAAGATATTTATTACTTTACTAATAATTTGAATTTTCAAAAATTACTATGTACTTAGAAATTGTTGAAAAATATGAGAAAGAGCATTGTTTCTATGAATAATTCACATTAGCATTGCAGTTAATTGATGCAATATTTGATAAGTTTACTGATTTTTTGTGTATGATTTAGTTTTCTGAAAGGAATAATGAACTAAATAAATATAATAACATATTAATGACAATGATGAACAACGGACTTTCATTTAATCAAACTGAAATACACGTTGCTCGTTCGGATTTTGTTGCGGTGGTGGGCTAATCAAAGCATCCATATCTAGCAACTGTATTAGTCTTCGGGGTCGTACGTGATTGCGATTGTCTCGTTCTCCTGGAACGTTACGTGCACCTGCCTGCAAATTGTTGGGAACGCCAGGATTTTGTTGAGGTGGGATCCTTTCCACCAGAACTGCTGGGTTATGATGATTGCGATTTTGAGGTTGAAGCGGAGGTACTATGGGAGGAAGATTCATCCGACGCCTTGATCTACGCATACGGGGAAGATTGTTATTTCCATCCGTTCCATAGGTATCATTAATGATCGTAACTAATTCCTCTACAAATGGCAAAAAATGTTAATAGTATCTAGTACCATTCAACTGTAAGACCCTCAAGAGGGTAATGGTTGTTCCTTTACCTTTTGGTGGGCTGTATAAAAATTCAGTTGGTGGACATGTTTGTAATGGTGAATCCAAAAATGGCTCGAACGGTTCATCCCCATCAGGTTCTAAAATTGTTTCGATTCGGTACAAATAGTCGTCTCTAATATCAATCATATACCGAAAGATGGCTCGCGAGAAGCTCCTTCTGAGCCTAACTGTTTATGCAGAAGGAAGCAAAAAAAGCACAATTAAATCGAATTTAAATCTTAGTCAATTTTGACAAGTCACCACTATCACATTCACAAATAACTTTGTTTAGCTCACCAGTATGTTTAGAGCGCACAATTGGCAGTATACTTTCTTCCACAACTTTATATAAAATCAGCAAAATTATCGATGCTAATAAACTTAAAACTGACAAGATGAAATACATTTTGATAAGAAATAATAATATTGTTCACTTTGTAAGTACATATGTTTGAGATTAACTAAAATCACATTGCACTAGCTTTCAGTATTTCCAATCACTGGTCATTGAACTGAACCATTTTCTTTTTCCCTAGAAAATTTGCATGTGATATTCTTGATATTTCTTGATGCTATATGTCTATATCTGAAACAACAGGTAAGGTGTAGAAGTAACGTGCTTTTTTTAAAAAAAATGCAAATTAAAACAAATGCAAATATTAAATGACGAATGAGTAGAGAAACTTCAATTTTGATTTATTATTATTTTTATTTAAATTAAAACGATTCAAGTAAATTGAAATAAGTTCAAAATGTTGCAGATCGGTAAAAATAAATTGCCTATGCTCCACTGGAATACGATATATGGTTAATGTTAACATCAACGCATACATAATAGGGATAACTTGCAATTAGTTTTGCACTACAAAGTCGAAATGCATTTTATTGCAGTAGACATTGACAATGAGTGAAGGAATATATGTATACCTAGATATATTATTAGATAAGGATTAAAATATTTAATAATGATATGGTTATTTACAATGTGAAATAAACATTTTTACTTTATAATTTAATGGTACACTTTTTGAGTTTTTGACTAGCTACATACTGGATTCAAAGAAACTTGGAATCCATTTCATCTTTACAAAGCTACTTTGTAATTAAGTAATGTAATTTGTGGTTTTAAGTGAAAACTTTGTAACAATTTGCATCACATTTAATCAATCACAATAATCACATTCAGAAGAGAAGAGACACGACATTTAAAACAGTTGTACGGAGTATGTAATATTAAAATGTGGTAATGTTTTGAGGATGAATGTTAGTTGTATATTTAACGTTATATTTAATTAAATTTAATAATGAAAATTATCATTATGTATTTCTAATTGGGCATTTACATCAATGTAATACTAATAAAACTAATAATACTAATTTATTATTACTATAATGTCGACTAAAATAATTAAATGTACATACGTCAAACAGTACGCTAAAAGTATGATATATGTATCTAGTATCTATTGCAGTTAACTATTGCTGCCAAATATTTACACAGGTGAAACAATCCTGTAACCTAGTTTTTTCGTTGGACAGAGAAACCAAACGATCATCATGCATGGATAGATCGTGCAGATAATTTACCCAATGACGTAAATGCTAAATACTTTTAATTAATTGAGTGCTTATTTAAATACTAAAATTAATACATTGATAATTTGCCTACTTCCTATTCCAAACAAGAGTATGTTTTACCAAATCGGAAAGTTGTTACGTTAAAATGGTCTTTCTCTTAATGCCCCAAACATACATATAATGGACAAATATAATGACTTATCGACATATGTGTCATAAGTAGTTGTGTGTGCTCACCACCAGTACGGTGCATATTCGTATCTTCACACATTGAACAATTAATGATAAGGTGTACAAACTAAAGTTGTTAACTGCTAATTTTGAATAACCTGTTTTGTTTTAACATTATGTCCAGAACAGCTTGGCCATTTTCTAGTCGTCGCCACGGAAAGAGCTCAGAATAGTAAGCATGTATATGAATATATTAACGATATCCATATATATGTTCAGAGCAGCAAAAATGTAATCTTCTGGAGAGATGGCACACTTGTGGTTACCTCCCATCATTAGTTGAGTGTCATAGACCAGATATGCCGAGAAAATCAAGGCTCCGATGCAAGCATACACAAGATGCAAAATGGGAAACTTATTTCTCAAGAAGATCATCAGAAAGCCAAAGATGCAGAGGACAACTCCAGCAGCGCACATTATTCCACCATGAGCTGTCATGTCGAATTTTGTTTGGAAAGAAAAGAGCGTCAGAGCCCCACATACAGCTGCAGTAATCGCAACAGCCAGCATAACAATGGATTTGCTAGTGGAAGTGGAAATAAAGAAAATCATTAACATGTTGCCGCATGACTGTTGTTCATCAACAATTTTGGTGTATTTTGTAACTGTATTTTGGTTTCATTTTCAAATGTCAATTTGGCTTACTCATATGTACTTGCAGCGGCGCCAAGAACAAATCCTTCAGCCAAAGTGAATACCGATAAGCAGATAATGTTCTGTGGTGATCTCCTCCTCACTGACTCACAGCAAGCCATAGCCAACATTGTCACAAATGTAATACCTATTGCGACGTAGAACAGGTAACGATTTTCTCGCAACCATGGTTTCACGCCAGGCGTGAATATAAAAACTGCTATGATGCCCATGGTTACCAGAAGCTGGACGGAAAGAATGCTGTAAACTTTTCTAATGAACGCGCGTCGAATCGACTTGTCCGTAAATTCGAAACCTGGATCGCCCGGAGTTTTTCCTGCTTCATAGTCAGTACTTGCATCTCCCATGGGTACACTATGAAATCCACCACCTCCAAGAGGAAACGCTGTTGGGGGAACTTGTTGAGCGTAGAATGCATTCGGTGGAGCCCCACTACCTCCAGAGCCAGGCGGACCCATGCCCATCGGCATTGGACCACCCATCATTGGTGGTCCTTGATTTGGATATCCTCCGTAAATTCCAGGAGGTGGGGGATGCATTCCCATGTTCATCATCATTGGTTGTCCTTGTGGCGGAAACGGAGGAAACGGAGGTTGCTGAAATCCTGGAAAAAAATTGTGACTTTTTCTAAATCAAAAACCAATTAATCTGACTTGTGGAGTAATTGAATTAATTCCTACCTTGGGGTGGCGGATGCGGGTATGGGGGGTATGGCGTAGCCATTTTGAACGAATATCTCTGTTGAGAACCCTTTTATTCAGTTTTTTGTCCACGTTTAATCGTTTAAAGAAATTCCTGTTCTGAAGTGAAACGGAACATTTCGTTAATAATAACTAATTATGACTTGATTTTTTCCAGAAAATTAATATGGTGCTTCCAGTGACTGCCAGCAGCTCACAAACGAAATTAGGGGAAATATTCTTTATGAGAAAATATTTTGCGTTTTTGTGTCTTTCTATATGTATTTGTCGTGTATTTCCCAATGTAATACACTGCTACACTCCTACTTCTTCGGCGGTGCAATGACTGTCGACTACTGTCCTTTTGATTTATGTATTTTATAACCTTACGATATTGAATATGCTTTGAAAATCTAACTTGTCATTATTTTACAGGAAATCGACAAGGACTTGAGCGGAGCACCAAGAAGAGTCACATTGGTCGTTTATACACTGGTATTGTTAATGCTATTTTATTTACCAAACCAACTAAAGCACGTAGCAGAGCATTCCAGAGAGTTTTCCAGTAATAGGGAAAAGTATTCCAGAGGGGAATAGCAAAAAAATTGCTTTTCCACACTAAAGCAAAGCAATGCCATCATATCATATTATAAGATTGTATACACCGCATTGTATTCGTAAGTGCGTGCAACTTTCTCCTACTTTCGACTTTCTCTATACTTTTAAACTACAGAATATATATAATTACAAAGAACATTCGTTTCAAGACGCTTCTACTACTACTACTACTACTGTTCGCTTCGCTTCGAAGATGCCAGCATACACACTACAGTACTTGCTACTACTAGTTTTGTAACGAAATTAAATCAATAAATTTACCTAGTTTGATGTAGAGTTGTGTAGTGGTGTGTAGGCGTAAGCTTTATTCCGAACCGAATAGAGAGACCTACTATACACAGTATGAGCTTTTGATGCAACTACAAAAGACGTTTCTGGATGCTGCTCACTCACCAACATTGGATAAAAGGTATTTTTTTATATGACATTGATGAGATGACACACATCTACTGACATTTTGGAGTCTTTATTACTACATACAATACGGGTCTTTGTTCCCATCAAACTACATACATATATACATACCTAGAAGAAGCTTACCTGATTGATTAGAAAGCAGGATTACCAGCAAACGCCATGGGCGATTGATTATCTAATACGCAGTAGTATGCATTCACCCGAATATCGTTTCTTTGTTTACTGTTGTGATTATGAATCAAAATTTACGATGTTTAAGCTTGAGCAGCTTTTAATTAATTTTTCCTTAAAAACAATGTAGACGCTGATGTCGAAGATTTTTCTCGAGGTTAACGTGGAAAGTTTATTTTGCGGCTATAGGTACGTATTTTCATTATTTCACATGGCGGTAACATGATGGTATGTTAGATAAGATTGAATATCTATGTAGTAAACATGGATGGTTCTGCAAAAGTATTTCATGATGAGGGAAAAAATGTGCAAGATATTTAATATGAAATGATGAGACATGCCTCAATATAATGACATTTTTATAATATAAATAGGGGTACAGACTACAAAATGATTGTAGTAAGTTGTAGTAGTAGTAGTAGTATTTTAGTAGTAGACGTAGTAAAAGCCGTAGTAACTGGTAAATCAGTAATCACAAAATTCCTTCTTGTCCACTCAAAAAGACAAGACGTGGGCAAAAAATCATCACTTGACTTTGCAACCGAGAACAATCAACTAGAGAATAGCTCGCAAGTTGTAAAAAAATTGGCTGTATTAGCAGTAGTAAAATTCTCTGTCACCATGAGTTTGTTTTTGTTATTTGAGGATCCATCAGAAGAGCTGATAGACAACGACGCTGACATATCTTTTGAAAATAATTCTTNTTTGAGGATCCATCAGAAGAGCTGATAGACAACGACGCTGACATATCTTTTGAAAATAATCCTTGTGCTGGCAAAGGTGTCATAAGAAAGAAATATCATAGAGTTAGTCAAAGTAAACGTGACGTTGAAAAACCGATTGCATGTACAATTAAAATTGCATGGAGCTTTGTACTTGTAATTATGGCATCATTTTTCTTGGCCGCAGCATACGTCCAACATAATGACCCTGACCCGTACATTTGGATGGTAAAGGAAATATTAATCGCTGTTTAAAAAAACAACTTCACGGTCTGGCATATCTTATGAAGGGAAATCACTTTTGTCATTTTTAGCCTGCTTATCTGGTTCCCAGTGTTGTCAACTTGGCTCTCACAATTTCCACTTTTTGCTCCTCATCAAAATCTTGGAGAAAATTCTGGAGAGCTATCGACTGGGTTATAACCGTTCACATCTGCTACTGCTATATTCTAGGGTTTTGGACTTTGGTTCATTACGTTCATAGAAAAATGTGGAGTGACCAAATGGGGAAAATTATAACGGAAGTGGTTTCCGAACCAAACATGAATTTTGAAGAAGCAAAGGAATTGATTGGGTTATGTTTGGTCATTGCTTGGCTGTCTTTTGTGAGCAAGAAAAATTTTATAAAGTTTGGAAACAAAGGGATAATGTTTGGAAGTTTGCTCACAGCTCTGCCAATTATTTCCTGGATACTTGTCGAGAAACTGGAAGAGGAACGGGATGGTGCATGCTTTTAAAGGGCGACGACTTGTACATTTGTATTTGAAATATATCGACTTGTAAAAAAACAACGTAGTGAGTAGTGACAATGTGTGGAAGCATAAATTAGTGCTTTTGTGGTTAAACCTGTTAGTTATTGTCATTATTTTTTAATCGTAACTTTGTGAATGACCTCAGGTTGGGGTAACATGAAAAATGCATAATGATGCTGTGCAGTAATAAAATATGAATTATGCATTGAAATCAGTTACATTGTTTGGTACGGGGGACAATCAACTACGTTTGCCACGTTTTCGTACCTATTTTTCTTTTCGTTTTCATTGCATTCCGCCAAGTATTGAACGCACAAAATGAATATGAATTTGACGTAATTAGCAGAAAGTGAAAGCTGATTTTATTCATACTGATCTCTGGATAAAGTGGAGAGTTGGCAATAAATTATATCTAAATGTCATTAGTGCTGTAGGTTTTGTCACTGCAACATCGTTTCTGAGATATATACAAATTCAAAAAATATTATGTGGAAACTGTTGGTAATCGGGATTTTGCCACTTTTGGCAATCTCTGACGTAAGATGATAACTATTTACTATTAGTGATTTTCTTGAAAAAAAAACGGAATAATAGATTTATTTGTCTATATAGTCGTTTCTAGTGGTGCCACAAGATGAACTTGTCATGAATTATAAAACTGTTCGCAGTGCTCTTACTCCAGAACAAGAAGAGTTCCTCATGGAGCTTTTGGCCGCGGATGAAGCACTAATTGAAGCATCCAGTCGAGGGATCGTGGATGACGTAAGTAGTTTGCTTGATTGATGACATGTGCCTGTTAATCAAAGTAAAAATGAAACGGCAAATGGAAACACCAACAGTTGCGCTCACTTGTGTTCCCATGTACACACAGATTTTACAGGCACTTTCTGGGACTGGGGGTAACATTCGGGTCAATATTGTCGGAGGATCTCAACAACCACAACAGCAACAACAAAATCAGCCAATTCCTGCTTCCAGTAATCCACAGCCACAGCAACACGCTGTTAATATTATCAATCCAACCTTTACGGTTGTAGGCACACCTAATAATATGGAGAAAACTCTGATTAATTCTACAGACACCGCAAGCTCGTTGGTGTCCTCGGCTATATCTAGTGTTATCTCCTCAGGCAATGCACCAGCCTCAAATCCGTCAGGACCAATGTCTGACTTGTCCCCTCCTTCAAGTGGATCATCAGCCACTTCTCAAGGACTTCTTCTCTCAAGCGTCGTCAATAGTTGGACTAGGTCCCTTTCAGGGATCCTCTTCCAACACCAGACCAGCTTCATCACAGGCATCACAGACATTACTACAAGGGTCTTCAGTTGTAGCTGGCAACACACAACAGATGCAATCCGGCAATGTAACTACGATTGGTGGAAACAATAACCACTTGTTCCAAACCATTTCCTCGGTCATTAGGAATTCCAACAGTAGAAATGTGACCGGTATAGTTGATGAAGTAAGAAGAACAACTTTTGTTTTTTATTTTATTTTTTTATTGTTTTAATATTTTTTACTTATTGTTTCCAATTTTTCTACGTGTTAGTCCCTAAGGATCGCTACTCCAGCTCCCATCAGAGAGTTTGTGACTGGTATTTTGAATGTTGTTTACTGTAATGGAATTCGTAGATTATTGGGAAGATGCTAAGCTTATGTACCAAATGAACTTTCTCATTTAGTTGCAAATAAACTACGTAAATTCTGAGATACAAACTTTCTTCATCAGAAAAGTAGAACCAATGAATTAATTCTCACATTGCCCTACAACTAAAATGACAAATTACCTAATAACAGCATGCACATTTGACTTTATCGTTACAATTATTCAGTTTACAATTTTTAGATTTACCCTGTTTTGCCTTTGTTTGTTTCATATTACATTTATTCCGAGTCAGAAGAGCACTCTATTATTTTCTTGCGCTTTGGGATTGATGATTTTCTCCTATTCTTAGATATGCTTATTTCTTTAGAAGATAAAGTTGTGGTTGAAGATATAACAACATCCCTAGTCTTTTTACTCTGTTTCGAGCCATGATCAGATCTCGCTGTTCTTGGCGAAATAACAGGTTCTAGAACTGGCATGTCGACGTCATCTAAAGAGGTATCCTTTGAACGTGATACTTTATGCTGACTAGACTCTCCAGTATGACTAGATGCATTATGTGAAGAATGTTGTGATGACGATGAATCGACGGCGCCATCCCTTGTACGCACTGGAAGCGCATCTTCGGTTAACCAGCAGCCTTTGCAAGAGATACAAACTTTGCAACTCTTTATGTATTTCTTTAGACAAGCTCTGTGAACTACAACTGGGCATTTAGGACATTGGAGACCCTTGAATAACAAAAAAAAGCAACAGGTTAACGTAATTAAATACGGGGAACTTGAATAACTAGTTATTAAGTATCTTAGAATGTTCTCTATTCATATTACTTACATTTAACAAAATCATTTTGCATAGACAACAGTTTGCAAAGATGTCACTGTAAACTTCACGAAATATTGGCTCAAATTCTCGGATAGT
The DNA here is from genome assembly GCA_027743785.1 of Sinhomidia bicolor. Classification (NCBI taxonomy): domain Eukaryota; kingdom Metazoa; phylum Arthropoda; class Collembola; order Entomobryomorpha; family Entomobryidae; genus Sinhomidia; species Sinhomidia bicolor. The sequence goes on along the minus strand of JAHZMT010001869.1, from coordinate 11,530 downwards.
ACGAAAGCCCAACGTAATTTCATAATCCTCTTCCTGTGGAACAAATTATTTTTTTAAAGACAGTTTTAAATAAATTATAAATGTGGCAAACAGACTGTTATTATGCACCCACGGATTTATCCTTGAAGACTTTTGTAAAGTAATTCATAGTAATCATTTTATCTACGAAATCCTCTGCATTAACTTTGCTAAATGTTCGAGAATCTTGAACATCCACAATATTGATGCACTCGGTCATTGAAATTGCAAAATTTTTGTGTTTTCTCAATAATGATTCAAGAATTTTCTGAAACAAATCAAGCTCCATTTTTGTAAAGTATGTTTGCAACCTGGAAAAACAAAAAAGTGTGCAAAAGACAAAGATTACGGATACGCGCCAGGTGTATGCTATAAAACTGTAAGTTACGTAAACTCAACTTACTTCATAATTGGCCTCTCGATAGTTACAAGAAATACATAATACTTTTCTCCTGTAATTTCACACGTTGCGCTTCTAATCATCATGTCATAAATCTTTATCCGCTCGTTAATTTCTCGAACAACCTTTTGAATATATGGTGGAGACTGATGCTCCGCTGGAGGAACTTTGCCTGTGAGCAAAATGAACAAAATATTAAGACAACACTATTCAGCAGCAAACATCACGTCAATGGCAAACGAGTATATTAAATGTGGTCATACATACATTTCAGATATTTGCAAGACTCTTGAAACAATTTCTTAACCCCTTTTGCATCCAAATACCCTGCTGCCATCACTCCTTGCAGTACCAGTCTATGCATATCTCCATACTCCTCAAGGTCATCATTATCACTGGAACAGTCATCATTCAACTGACTGTCAAGTTCAAGTTGTATGTCTTGGCTGGAATTTTTTAACGATTGATTATTTACAACATGTTTTGTAGACCCTACTGCTATGGTTGGGGATCTTATGGCCTTTCTTTGACCGTACATGTCACAATTATGTAGTATGCTAAATGACACTTTTATAATTTTTCTCTTTGTTCTTTAAATACACAAAGTTAAATTTACAATGAATATCGTCCTGACTGACGGAGAGACAAAAAGAATTCTAACATCCGTTTTCAACTGACAACAAGAACAACAAACACAAGTATTAGCAGAAAAAGGAAAGCTTTGCATCATTCCATTCCTCGACATGTTTTCTCGGTTTCTATTGTTCTTTCTCCGGTCCCCTTCGTAATAGATAGATCAGTTGGAATACTCCTGATAATGCAGGCTGCATCTGCAGGACAGATTCTGTACATGCATATTATATTTGGTAGTGTAGTACAGTACCCATGTTTCCCAAGCACTATCGTGGAGGAACGAAAATGTGAAAAGAAACGGAAGCGGAACCAACTTGCCTAAAAGTATGCAAATGTAAAATACATTTTCATGTCGCAAGGAGTAAATGACATTTGTGTAAAAAACCAAATCAGTTTAAAATAGAAACAAGTTGTGTAGATAATTTATTGACACATTTGTTTATTTTTATACATATTAAAACGTATGATTCATAATTAATATTATAAATTATGGTACTTGGTATTGGCGACGCATACCAACCTTTGGTATATTGAAATGAAACAATGAAATAAATGCTTTCACGTTGTGTTTAGTGGTTTTTAGTAAATCTATCGATTTCAATACATATTTTGAACTCAAACCGTACTATTATTATTGCCAACGTAGCGACATTTTCAATTCTTTGCAAATATATATATAAAATAATTAGTTTTCTAAAAACTGCGCAATTTCTTCTCCTATGACCTATGTCGTCTCCTAGCACTTAATCTAGACCTCCTGTAGAAATTCTTTCGACCATATAATACCTGTGAACAGTAGGATCCAACAGAACACCTTAGCGTTGGAATGGCAACGGCGGCTGGAAGTAAATCATTGCATGAAACCTTTGTGTTGATGCACTGAGGAACCCAGCTAGTTTTTGTTGGGATGAGAAGCTGATTTTTTGGACAGTAACCTCTAGTGTAAGCTTGGAAGCACTCATCCAACAATGGGTCATAATACCAGAACGGCGTTCTGTAGCTAGTAGTATCGTACAAATTCTTTGGACACCTGCGGGGTTCACAAACAGCTCTGCCCTGAGAATCAATGATTAGCCACTCGCTAAATCCGCATGGTCCCTGCAAAACGTGAACTTTTCTTGTAAACGAAAGTGTTTATTGCTAGTTGCTTCGTATTTACAATTACTGGTACTAGTACTTACCCTCTCAAAAAGGTGGTAGCAGCGCCTTTTTGGTGGATAATATGCCAAGTTTCTCTTCTCATGAATACAAAATGTTTTATTACTTGCAATGTAATAAGACTCGGCTGTGGTATAACTTCCAGCGTCATCGCAGTCGCAAGTTCCTCGTACTTGATCCTCCTGCCGGACAAATAATTTCATCCGGGAATTACAAGGACCTCGATGACCAGCAAGAAAACAGCGTTCTGGATGTCCATGAAAAATCCATGGCAATTGATACGTTCTGCAAAATGTACGAAAAAATTGTGCATTTTATGTACCACGTCTCAATTGGCCCCTGCTCCCTGTTGCCGTTTACAACTTACCTTGGTGGACATCCTGGTGCCGTACTTGGATCATCTGGGGGCCCCTCATACGCTGTTGCAAATGCTTCATCATCCTCTACTGGATTTCCAAATTCTTTTGGAAGCACACCCTTTCTAAGGAGCTCTGAAGTAGCAGTTATTTCAGCCGCAATCGCAACACGACAAACTTGCGAAAGAAAAGTCAACGAAATAAACACTACTATTGGAAGAAAATTCATGATTTTGCTAAACATTTGCCGATACATCCGATTGTGATGTGCTCTGATTAACATGCCCTTCAACAGTAATACAAAACAAGGACTATTTGAAACTGAAACTTTGCATAGAAAAATGTAAAAGACAGAGGGCTATACACTGTAAACAGTGACTGTTTACAGAAACAAAAAATTCTAGCTCTTTCTCTTTCGGTTAACCAGTTACCTAGTTATCAAATAAAGCGAGCTACTGGGCAGTTTTTTGCAATCAAGCAAAAAACTCAGATTTCAGATATATTTTTCAAAAATTTGTTCATGGTTGCATTACCAGACACTGTATTATCTGAAACAGCACTGACATACAGATGAAAAATTCAAGGGGACCAAATGATGAAAAGTGCTACAAGGGGCTGGCATCAGCAAACCACTAATGCAGTGCCTACTCGAAATAACCATTACATGCATTTTCTAGTCGAATGCAATAATGTGGTCATTAGTAGGTAGTTCAAAAAGTACAATAACCATAGATACAAACAAACCCGTAAAAACCTGCTGTGTGTCAAACAAAGGTCTTAAAAAGTGATTGCTCCTTATAAAAAACGAGATCGAGATTGTTATGATGAATATTACTTTTAACGAGAAAAAAAATATGATGGGTGATGTGACGATGATGGTTAAACTTTAAACAGCCAATCTGGTAGCCTGAGGAATTTAAAGGAACACGAACCAAAACCTGAACAGGCGCAGATGTACATGCTCACAGCAAGTCAGTAAATGGCTGCAACTTTTTAAAACCTTTATCTTCGTGTCCGACAAATAGATGAAACGTATGCACTTGTACATTATATGCATCAAAGGCTACATATCGACCGAGCCAAAGTGGTCGTCGTCATGTTTCATAAATTGGTTTACTTGTAAAAACAAATAACATTTCTCGTTCAATCACGTTTTCACTCATAATCCGCAGATATTTCATATAGCAGTGATTTTTCTTGTACCAGATTCTAAAAATTAACGGTTACGTAAAATTCGTGCCATTACATACACATACGATACATGCAACAAACAGTGCACAACAGAAACCACATTTCATTTTCTACAATTTCCTTTCTTAAATGACAAGTGATGACAATGATCATTTGGGTTACTGAAGTAAAACGGCGACAAAGAGTCTGTGTAGTAGCAGTAATGATATCACCACTGTCACTTTATGTATGTAGCCGTAGCCATAAAAACCATTAAAGCAAAGTCATGATTTAAGTACAAAGACAACTTTTCTCATAATTAAACCGCGCCGAGTGAAATTAAGGCTAAAGACAAAAGAAAGTAATACACACAACAATATTGTGTTTTATTGAAGTTTTATTCGTTTATTGATCCGTCAAATTCATTTTTTTATTTTGCTTTTTAACTTTTTTTCCGAATTAAATATTAATTTACGCTGTAATATTTTTCCCTTTCTTACTACATGATCATGTTTTTCTCGATAGTCTCAAAAATCATTATCATTCACATTAATAAGAATAGTATTATTTATTAAAGTAGTATGGTAAATAATAATTTTCACAAAAAATTATTGTTGCCGTGATATTACTCTTAATTAGTGCTTAATCAGTACCACCCATTAAATGTGCACAAATTTTCACGCTCACACCCACACTCCATTCACTCAAAAACTCAACACACCACTTTCACGTACATTTGTACATTACCTAGCTAATTCTAACTAAATGTAATCAGCTTTTTACAACAAATACACTTTTAGAAACCTGAAGAGATGTACATCAACACTTACGCAAACTTACCGCCTCCCACCACTTTGTTCATTCGCACTCCAACTACTACACAATACTTTAACTATACAAGTAATAATTAGTTTTTTTTGAGTTCCCAGTTCATTTGAAAAAAAACAATGGAGCATTTGGTGTAGGTACTCATCCTCTGCAAACCAAATGAACATGAAGCAGTAGTAGACATACATAACGTGTGGTAGTGTTTGTGGTTCGTCATCATTGGCTCTGATGAACAAAATGAAAATGACTTTGACAATCTTCCTGGTTGCAGTAATTATTTTTTGCAGCAATATTATACATCTTGGTAAGTGTACTAATTAAGAAGTGAAAGTTTATATAGAGATTAAAAGATCACACTTTCTCGCAAACTTTTTTCATCGATTTCGAACTTGTAATACCTTAAACATTTGCAGTTTTCAGCAAATAGCACAAAAGCGTTATCAGCATCATCATAAAATAGCATCATGTTGATAATTATTAAGTGCTATTGTTACGTCATAAATAAATACGCCAAGTTTAGCGTAAGTATCAGTCAGTATTCAACATGCATTCCAACTATTTTAATGCATAATATAATAATAATTTTAGCAATAATAGTTAATATTAACTAACAAATTACCTAACATTATTAGTAGTAACACTGCTGATTTACAATTGTACAGTAATATTGAAAGGTATATTAGTTTAGTAATAATTTCAAGATGTTGGATACATAAAACTGTGCACACTTGGCCAACTCATACATAGTTCATCTCTTAGAAATTAGTACACCACCTTTAATTACAAATATTACTTGACAGTTGAAGAAATTTTCATTTCGTTTATTGTAACGTTATTAGTTCATTTTTAGGATAATGAAAGAGACATTTTTATAGCTTTTTTAACATCAACAAACAAACGTCTAAACTTTGCCACCAGTTTTCCGGACCAATGCAATGCATAGAAAGAATAAATTGATTGTTTAAATAAAACTAACGTACCACACCGTAATAATGGTACTAAACGATGAGGGAGACGGGAAAAACAGTGGAGAAAGGAGAGTTTGTATTTTATATGATTATTAATTTTAAAAACCGCTTCTTAGAAAAATAAAAACACACATTAAAGCAATCTACAAAGAAAAGTTAATTACAAGCTAGGTGAACACTCTTAACCTTAATATTTTTAGTTGCTTCAAAGCCATCCAACTGATTGAGGAGTTCCAACATAGTTCTCTGTACTTCAGAATCTCCACCAGAGCTGGATTCAATACGTGAGGAGCCAATGCTGTCGATTTCATCCATGAAGATAATTGATGGAGCATGTTCTCTAGCCATAACGAAAAGTTCTCGCACCATACGGGACCCTTCGCCGATGAACTTTTGTACCAACTCTGAGCCAGAGACACGGATAAAGGTACATTCTGTGTGATGGGCAACAGCTCTGGCCAACAAGGTTTTACCGGTACCTAAACAAATAATAAAGAAAGTAATTTTACAATTGCTTACTTTTGCATTTGAAAAACTGGAAAATTTTATAACGTCTCCAAATTCACTTGACGCACCTGGAGGTCCGTATAACAATACTCCTTTCGGCTGAGCAATACCAAGGGCATCAAACAGTTCTGGATGTTTAACTGGAAGCTCGATAACCTCTTTGATCTCCTTGATTTGTTTATCCAAACCACCAACCATTTCATACGTCGAATCAGGCACTTTCTCGACCATCATAAGGGAAACCAATGGATCCACTTTGTTGGGAAGGACACGATGAATCGTGTAAGAGTCATTTCTCAGAGCTACACGACTGTTGGGAGTAAGTGTGGTAATATCAATATTTTTATCGACGTCCACAACAAACTTTCCTTCTGGATGAACCTGCAATTTACACACGTTTATTTAAATTTCAGTTTATTTAAATAATGAAATCCCTTTCACACATCATCATGTAGCAAGGAAGCATAAGTTACCTTCACAAGAACCTTCTTTTTGTCCATAGCCCTCACAACTTCACCAACGTAAGAGCCTTGCTCCTGAAGCAGTTGTAATTCTTCACGAAGCATCCGAACTGAAAAAAATACAAAAATGTTATGACAGGCGGAACTACAAAAACAGCACAAGAAACATAACCACTCAAAAATACAAACAACTCACCTTTGGCATTTAGTTCGTTTCTTTGTGCTTGAAGACGACATAAGTTCTGAGTTTTGTCTGCGACGATAAGCTGCAACTCTTCAATTTTTGCAATGTAGTACTGTTTCAGTCCAGGACCACCACCACTTCCCCCACCAGGATGCGGTTGTGGTGGAACCTCTCGTTCAGCACCTTCAGTCACATCGCCAACGGTCCCCTCCATAGGCTACAATTACAACCAAAATTGAATACAATTATACGATCTACCTCACTTGTAAAATAGCACAATTCCATTTTTTTCGTATCACACTTACAGGATTATGTTGCTCTGCTGCCACGGCCGCCATTGAGGTTGATGTAAACCCCACAACCGATAAGCTGTTAAAATGAACAACTGCGATAACAGAAGGGACGTTACAACAGGATTATCTCTTGCTTATTTCGCACTACCCTTTTCGATTGATTTGGCGAGGTTGAACAACATCAATTACTGGAATTTCCTAATAAAAAGAATAGAACGTTACTTTGCAATTATTATTGTTGTTGTGGAACTAAAAGTAAACACTAATAATAACACTAAATTGACGTTAATTACTGAACCAAAACAGACAAAGACAGTCAATTAAAAAGTACATTTACTGACTACTGGCTTTCACCCATTTCACAAACACTACTAATTAAACTGGGATTGAATTTGGTAATTTGACGTTGAGGTCGTATTTGAATTTTTTTTGTTTAAAAAACACATTGGCACAATCAATTTTGCAACTATCAACTATGTACTGGGTTAAATAAATTGGCTTTATGATGACTAATCATAAAATGACTGACGTCAACGTAGTCATGACACACGATTAAAATGTCCAATGAAAAAATCTGTGAACATTGTTACAAAATAAGGCACCTGGTTGATGATGGTACTACCTGTGCAGCAACAATCTTTAACCCAATTTCACAACAATGTCCCTCTTTTCAACACATCACAAACAATTGAAGGAAATTAATACCAAAAAATCATTAAAATTCCAAAAAAAATATTGTCACTATCTTACCTTTATTCCGAGGACTTTTTTTAAAAATCAAATAAACACCAAAAGAATGACTTCCGTTGCGCAAAACGGCCACAATTTATAAACAATTATTAATAGTTGATATTTTTTGGTTGAGAGATTAGTTATCTTGCCTAAACTTTAATTTTAACGTTGATTATCTTCTACTTTTTTGATACTGCGTGTTGTGTTATTGTGTGTTTGTGTGTAATGTAATCATCCAACTATCCAACCAACCAGCACAAAAGAGTTCCCTTGTCTCGTTAATGCTAGCGAGAGAGGTTAATGAATGCTTTGATTCACAAGAAACATGCATACCTTTCCATATTACACGATGGACCCACGTACGATGATATCAGCAGCTTTTTCTTCCACTCTGTCTTGTCCTGTCGACGCTGCTGTGCACAGCGCACTATAGGCAAGGCAGGCCGTAGCGTAGGCTGAATACTGAACTGAAGGACAAGATAAGACAATAAAATGCTCTTGTTATGAATGGCTTGCTAATATACTCTGCTGTGCTGTTGTGTGTGTACCATGGTATGGTATCGCCTTTTGTAAGCGATTTTTTCACACAGCAAAAGGTGATAATGCAAAATTTCTCATAAAATCTAGACAAATTCATATTTTGGCGGTTTGGCTGTGTTAACTTGGACGCAGATGGCTAGATGGAGGCCAGTACAAGGTAACGCTGTTGATGCTAAAATGATAGATGGTACGTTTGCGTGTCTTTGTTCACTATTAAAATTCGACAACCACCCAATCCCTACGCACGCCTCTATGTGTTCGTAATTCAATTCGACGCTGACGTTGCTGCGTATGTAATTAATTATACAGAAAAGGACAATCATTGCATAATTTTTGTTTTTTTTGTTGAATGGTTGTGTTTGTTGCTTTCAGTTAACCACTAAAATTAATGAGCATTTAACAAATCCTGTGGTACTAATGATTATTATTATTCTGAAGAACTTTAACTAAAACTGTATGATGATGATATCATCTTCTGTTGGTTAGCGCTTAGAATGTGAAGAAAGAAATTAAAGCTCTATGGTTTCCATTTGATTACAGCTATGTATCCGGGATCAATCATAAAAGCGACGAAAGTTTGTAAACTTTTTTAGCTGGCTTACTACAAAAGCTGTAAAATGATAGAGGTTTTTCCAAATTTTTCCATGTTGAGGTTTTTAAACTTTTATTTGTTACTCAAAATTATTACTCTTAAAAGGTTAAGGTGAAGGTAAAAATTAATGTGCAACATGTGCCTGTCCGTTTGTCCGTCTATACTTTTTTAATATTCGATTTTTTAAATTTATGTGCAACTAAAATATTTAATTATTTATTACAGTGAGAAAATATTAATTCTCAGTGCAATATGCATATTGTTGATTGGGTATGGTGCAAATGGACTGGCAAATGGGCACTATGCACCATAAATGCTAATCAAAAATTTCTACAAACTTCAAAATGCATTTCCACATTTGCTGTTGATTGCTAAGCAGAACTATCCAAATTGTAGGCATGTTTTCTCAATTTTTAATTCGTCATCAAGAAATATCTAGAAAATTTGAAGCAGAAAATTCGAAATTGTCAGTATTACATATTACTTTTGCTAATGTTACTTTAATTTGGTCATATAGTAAGCGAATTTCGTTAAGAATGCACATAATTGAAATGGCGAACATTTAATTAAAACATATAATAATGTCATCAAGCTTATAAATCCTGTTTACCAACAAATGTTATTATTTAATGATCAATTTTAATAGACCGCAAAAGTATAACGTAGTCAAAATATTATTAACCGATGGGTTCGTTTTTGTGGGTAAATCAAAGTATATAAGCTTGGGTCATTCCTCCTTTTATTAACAAACACTTGAAATTTGTTAAAAATTTGCTGCACCAGCAGCATACACGCACCGATTATTTTTTAACTTTCTCTGTACAATCAACCATGTTGAAGTTTTGCCTGATTTTAGTTTTTACAGTTTCCTGGGCGCAAGCAGGTTAGAGTTAAATTAATAAAATCAAAATTTAATATGCATATAAAGGTAATTTTTAAAAAGTAATAATAATATTGTATTTTTGGTTCTGAAGGCTTCGTAAGTTATGATCAGTTTCGTAAAGCCTTAACAAACAACGGCTATCCTGCTCCATCGCGTCAAAAGTACAACAACTTCAATAACTATGCTCGTTCCGGGGGAAGAATCGGCAGTAAACAAGAAGCTGCTATGGCTTTAGCCCAATTCATTCATGAAACTGGGGGCTTGAGATTCATAGTAGAGCGAAAATGTGCCGTTTCTCACTGTCCACGAGATTATCGGGACAGGAGATGCGATGTACCAGGCAAGTACTACTACGGTCGAGGCTACATTCAGCTGTCATGGTGTTACAACTACCGTGATGCTTCCGCTGCCATTTTTGGGAATCCAAAGGTTCTTTTGAACGATCCTGACCGTGTGGCAAGAGACGATTCAATTGCGTGGAGAACTGCGTTTTGGTTCTGGAGGGATAGAGTACATAACAGGCCAGGAGTTCAACAGGGACATTTTGGAGCAACAACAAGGGCCATAAACGGAGGGGAATGCAAACCAGGAAACCCGACAAAGGCAAGAAGATTTAAGATTTACGGCAATGTCAGAAGAGCATTTGGTTTGAGGGGGCGTGGTAACCCAGCTGGATGCTAAAGTATAAACATCATTGGCCTACTGTCTAAAACCGGTTCATTGAGCTTGAATTAACCTTTAGATTTAAATTATAATAAAAGAACAAAGTCAAAGTTAGCCTACAAAAATTAACAATTTTAAACGGAGTAATTGTTATTACATTGCTGAACTACTTATATCTCTGTGTCAATGTCAATTACGCAGTTTATTAAATAGTCCTTTGTAGTCTTTCCGTTCTTCCTTTTATCAGCCGTAGATGAAATAAAAGCTTTTACTAATTTAATTATGCCAGTGAATTCCATATCCAATATTTCATATGACCGTTTGACATTCTATTACCATTTTCAAATAAACAATTGTCGCTCTTTTGAACATTTTATTTGCAAAACGAACAGGTCTATCCAATTCTTGATAAGACTTCTCCAACAATTGCTACTGCAACAAATGGTGGCATATTTTCCCAATTCGAAAATTATATCAGGTAGAATTGCTACAAATGTTTCAATACAGCATAATATTATGCTCTAATATTTCATTTATCCAAACTAAAAGAGATGTTCCAACAAACGCAAACGTTCTTCTTTTACTATATGTATCATCATCATCATCACTATCACTCTTTCAGCTTCTGACACACCACTAGTCCAGCACAATACAACAATATGTGTACCGTGACGCCATGCACACCAAGCTCTCATAAAACGGCACACTCTTTTTCCTTTTGCCTTACAAAGCCAACCTATAACGACGTGGTTCTCTCCTCCACAGAATATAATACACCAGAACCACTATCTTTTTCTCGTCAGATTTCAGTTTTCTCTGAGACACGAGCTGTGCCAGTAGAGATTGGTGAACGTTCTTTGTAACTCGTTGGCTTTCCATTTTTTTCTTCTTCAAACAGTCGAGTCAAAAAATACCAAAGAAATTCCTTCGTTTGCAAACATTTTTTTTCTTTCATAGACAGTCCATTTCCAAGATTCTCTCTGTACAAACTTACAGTATAAAGGATTATTTTTTACTGATTTACTGGAAGCTATGCTCAGAAAAAAAATACAGAGACTATTACAATTTCCCTATTTGCCATTTCATTATCGTGTGTGCGCGTGGTTTCTATTGCATACAACATGATGAGTACATGTGTTCAACT
>JAHZMT010001868.1:0-22981 GCA_027743785.1 Sinhomidia bicolor | reverse complement strand
TCAAAAGCTGGGAAGCAACTATGGTCCCACCATCTACGTTCAGAAGACAGCCGAGCAGAGGGGACAGCAACAAGTGTTGTGGCTGTACGGAGAGGACCATCAGGCCACCGAAGTCGGCACAATGAACATCTTTTTTGTTGTCCAAAGCAGAAACGGAGGTAGGCCAAGATTGTGTTTGGATCTAGAGTTTAGAAAAAACCATATTAGCTATTAGCTGTAGAGCTTTACACTCATTCTCCATTCCACTGTGCACAGAAAAAGAACTGATCACACCTCACCTGAATGGCCTGATTTTGCCTGGTGTCACCCGCCAAAGCACCTTGGAGCTTTGCAGGGAGTGGGGAGACTACAAGGTCACTGAACGGACCATCACTATGCCGGAAATCAGACAGCTCATCAAAGAAGGCAGAGTAAGTTTCCCTATTCCTCTGTACACCTACCCCTCGCAATCTACACATCTTTATATTTAATTCGCACTAATCTTTGGCATTTTTATTCGTTGGCTTAGTTGCTAGAAATGTTTGGCGCAGGAACTGCATGTATCGTCTGTCCAGTCAGCTCCATCTCCTACTTGGGTGAAAACCTCGAGATCCCCACGGCCGAGCAGCCGAATCCCCTGTTCCTCCGCGTGCTCAATACTCTCTCTGATATCTACTACGGAAAAATCAATCATCCCTGGGGCGTGCTCGTCTAGTGGATATCCTGGCAATATCTAGTGTGCCATCAAACTCCTCCCTCAGTTGTTTATCTACACAACGGACTGAGTCTAGATAAACTATTATTATTATTATTACTACTACTAGCAAGATGAGTGCGTCCCCAAAAGGCTTTATTTAGTGGATTGTTGATGAGGAGCACGCAAGCAAAGTGGACCAAGAACTTCAATAATTTTCAAACAAAGTTGCGCCAGAGTGTCCTCTTCTGCACAGCAATTAATTTTTGTACGCTGCTCAATTACGATGTCCTTTTCCCTACACTGCAAACGCAATCGCATCAAAATATGCAATCAAATCTACTATTTAAAGAATCTACCTCTGTAATCCTAGCAGTTATCTAGAGAGCTAATACTTACAATTAGTTAATATATAGCAAAGATATGGACACCGAATACTAAGCTCAATTTTTTAAAACAAATTTTAAGAGAGAAAGTGGTGTACTTTGATTAGCTATCTGATAGGTCTACAATTAGCAGTTCTCTTTCCACACATAAATAATTATACTCTACTTTCTACTGTGTAAATATTTTTGCAACTCGTAGTAATATTTTTTTAGATTTATGACGATGACGTAGAGAAAACTTTGTTAATGCTACTTAATTATTATCTTGGTTAAGTCGACCAATTGTGCAGTGCTCAATTAATTACAGCCCAGGGGAAGAAACGTCCTCCTCTCAAGGATTGATAAAAAGTAACCCTGTCAACTGTAAGTAAGTTTAGCTAGTTAATTGTTCCTTGCTTGTTAGTTGTGTCAAGTGTAAGGAAAGAACACACATGTTTTTTTAAAGAAGAAGAGGAATGCCTAATCTATCGTAAACTGTTATATCTCCTATCGCTAACTAAATATTCTACTACTGATAACTATTTACTATTATGTATTACATTCTACTTGTAGTGTTTAGAAAACTTTGCTCTGATTTATAACTCCACCTTTAACCGTGTATGTAGCTATCTATGCACATGTTATAGTATATAATTACAGTTATTATTGCTACTACTTTCCTATTAAAACATTATTACATATTATTATACTATTGTTGTTGTCATGATCAGATGTCATACATATCCACACTATTATTTTAAAGCCGTCGTGATGTTTTTTCCAATAAAATTTCAACCATCATTAAATACACACACTTGCTCTTGTTACACTTGTTTCTCATCATTTATTTTCATTATTATGATCAGTGACGATGAAGTCAGTTTTGTAGAAGTAATAGTACTATAACAAACAATAATAAGAATAATAATATATCGTAATTAACGCAAGCCTTCAGTTAGATTGAATGAAAAAAATAACAAGGATGGAAGATCATTTTGAAAAGAGGAACAGGCATATATATTTTTTATAACTTATTCTCTCCACATTTTCTCTAACAAAACAAACTTTAGCATATTACATAAACAGTAGGTATACATACATTATCATATATCATCTACAACTAAGTAAATTATAAGGTTTCTTATGCTCTCTCTACTGCTTGATCAAGCTTTGTGAATTAAATATTATTAAGTTGTAATATTCAAAAACTGCATACCTACGTACGCAAGTATACAAAAAATACAAAGAAACGTTGTTGTTTTTTTTACATTTTAATCAATATATGGTAATTAATATTATTTTTTTGATGTAATACTTTATCGCTCTCGGTAAGGTTCTGGCAATCAGTGATGATCAACTTACGATTCATGATTTAAAAAAAATCTTTTTGTATAATTGTGATACATGTGCTAACTGAACAAACTTAAATATTATTAGTAGTGCCAATACTAACAGTAACAATGGCGCCGTAATAGGAATCTTTGCAAAATTAGAAAAAAAAGTTGGAATAATTATAGGGAGTAGCGTAGATAAGTGTACCAGAAGAGTAGGAAATATTGCCACAGAGAGAAAGCTTCTTGTCGTTCTTTCTTGAACTACGAGGGCGACATTGCATGCTTACTTACATACTATTTGGTACTTATTCACAGTTAACTAATGGTTCTATATAATCTATTGTCGACATTTTCCCCTTTCGCCGTAGCAGTTGGTTTGGGTGCGGTTGGTACTGGTACATACATATAGACAGACAGGGAGAGTGTGTAGAGTAGATAAAGTTGTATAAAAGAGGAGCAGTTCAGTGGTAGGAGGCCTCTTTGGACAAGAGAATCGATGATTTACACCTAAGCGTACGTACCTAGTTGACCTTGTTTCTAGTTAAGTTTACTAGAATGACGTGTTGTCACAAAAAATGACAAGAAGGGAAAGAAAAGCAACAAGTGATTCTCGTGGTGTTGAAAATGTACAAAAAACGGGGGAAATGCATTCTGTCGTAACTGTACTTTAACTGACATGGACAATCATGTTCAGCAATAATCATATTAGTAATTATAACATACTTACTCTAGTGGAATTTTTCTTTTCTTTGCTTTACTTGTTTCTTTTTTTAGGAATACTGTGGACTATGAATTGTGTAGATGGTATGCGCATTCTGATGATGCGCCGCAATTAATCCAGCACCGCCACCTATGCCTCCAGTGTGATTCCTATCTAATGTCATAGTTCCTTGAATAACGTGTTGAGACGGAGGAACGTTCATCATCGTGCCGCCGCCACCTCCGCCGCCTCCTTCTGCCACACTTTTGTGAATGGGTGGCTGGAAACAACGAACGTGTTCTACAGGCATGTCCCCGTCCGTGTAGCCCGCTTTCAGGTATTTATTGAGAACCGCAAATATTTGCGAGTTGAGCACTTGGAAACGCCGAATCCGGTCCACCATTCGCTTCAAATGAATTCCTTTCACGGCACCGTCCTTCCCATCTGCACGTTGCACGCGGAGGATGTGATAACAAAAGTCCAACGCTTCGAATCTCCGCTGCTGACCGAGAAGAACGATTATGGCGCAGCCGGCCCAGTTTAGACCCTCACCGTACAGTTGTCTGTAAAGAGAGACAGAGAGAGAGAGAGAGAGAAAAGTAGTAACGAAAAGTATCTATCTTGCTATCACTAGGAATTGAACTAGCTTTCCTTGGCAACTTACTCGACAGTAAACTCATTTTCTCCGACGGGTATGCAGTACACAAATTGGAGAGCACTCCACAGTCGGTGAAACTCTGTACACTCCTCCACGTTCATCACACGGTTTGCTGGGGGCGGGCCCGTCCAAATGGGGTCGCTGAGGAACTCTCGCACTCTGTTCAGGATCACCTCGAAAATGGAGAGACCGCAGCATAGGCGCTCCTTGGTGAGCAGATCCCCGTCTCTCGCCAAGTTGCGCTGTTTCTCTGTCCCAAACTTTTCAATATTCTCGATAATGTGCAGTGCAGCGTACTTTTGCTCCAATCTCTTCTGCTTCTGCTCCAGCTTTTCTCCCTCTTTGCAGAAGGGTCGAGGAAATATATTTTGGAAGGGGGCAGCGTGAAGAAGGTCGCAAACCTCTTCCTGCGACAGTGCTTGCTCGATGAGAAGGCAAAAGAGAAGAGCATTGCCCACTTCTCTGAAGTGCTGAAACAGGTCCATCTTGGCGTCAGGGTACTGTACAATGTCATTTAAGTTTTCCTGGTAAAATCCGAGAATTCCCGGACTTCCATAATCGTACAAGGGCATTTTGCAGCTCTTTGGCATGGCGTCCATGAGAGTCTTGGTGAACTGGTAGATTCCTCCTGTGATGAGGCTTTTGATAACTTTGAGCAGTTCCTGCATGACCAGCGCAATTCCTTGGTAGCCTAGCAATCGAACAATTGCTCTAAAGTGCGGACTCCCAATGAATCCCGAGTACTGACCGAATATTGTCGAGTAGGCGAGGTTCAGCTGTTTGCTGCCCCACAAGTAGTGCGACGAGGCCGTTGGTAATTTCTCCCTGTGCGTTGGATCCGCAAAGCTGAGGCCCAAACTGCGCACAAATCGGGAGGTGCTCGCATTATAACAATAGTTGGGAAGAAAGTCATAATTGAGCTCGCAAAAGACATGAAGGGTGGTCCGACCGTAGGGCGCGAGCACGTTATGGTTCGCCTCTCGCAGCATCCAGTCAAAGTCGTCCAGACCTGTCAAGCACTTTTTCAACAGCTTATGCGTCAGTCGGTTCACACTGATTAGTGCCTCCAGCTCCACCACTCCTGTGAGATCCCCACCCTGGAACTTTGTGATGGCCAGCTCGAGACTTTTCAGAAGGTCTTGATTGATTCGTTGGGTGATTAGTTTGTTTAGGTCGATGCTTCGTCCAAGAAGTTGAACGTGTCGTTGTTTCTTCAGAGTTTCGTATCTATTTGGCTTGGGATAGAAAAAGTACGTCTCTTGGGCGGCGCATTCCTCTCGGAATCGTTTGTCCAGCAGAATGCTCGACGCCAGTTGCTTGTAGTACACAAATATCTGCTCGCTTAGTTTGTACACGAACTGGTCAAAGCAGAGATTCACCTCGGCCTCCACCTCGTCGTAGAGGAACTGCTTGCGGAACACGGTGAGGGCGTAGTGGGCGCTGTCGTTGTACAAGTCCAGTGGATACAGCACGTACTCCATCATTGAGGGCTCCTTTGTCTTCAAAATGTGATCCGTCAAGATCCAAGGCATGGACATGTCTATTGGAAACTACACAGGTTGCCAAAAACAAAAGCACACGCAACGTTTTTAATCCTTCCCAACAAAATACTTAACGTACTCTTCCTTACTCTGCTCTTGGTTAATTAGATATATAAACAATAAAAAAACATAGGTATTAAATGTTAATTCAATCCACACTATTTAACTACTACTGTACCTAGAATAGCTAGGAAATATTAACGCTCTAGTAGCGCCAGCAGCAGTGGTGCTGTACATGATACATATTATATCTCTATTATTATTATTATAGAAATTAGTTAATAGTATTCTCTCTTTTCTCACAAAACTCAATCTCTCAAACACATGACATTCGACATGACTTATTAAACTAGTTAGTTAAATCTGAAAAAATCATTAGTGTTACTGTTCACATTACAAATCAAGCACATTATTCATATCTTATTTACCATTATTATTTATTAGTATTCAAAAATATATTTAAACTTTTAAAGACTTTTTTTTACTCAAATAAACCCTACGTAATATAATAACAGTTAGTAAGTATTTTTAGTAATTTATTTACAGTTATGCTATGCTGCCTACAACGTTGCTCCAATTTTCTCAAGACCGTCTTTACTAAAACTCGTGTTCATTGGGTCAGGTACAAACCACGTCCGTTAAACATGCATTGCTGTACACTACAATTAAATTGGATCATGCTCTTTTCTTAACCGTCAGTCAAGGTGTTCACCATCCCAGCTTTCCGATAAATGGCCATTTTATTTTTTAATAAAAAGAAAGTAGACTAATCAACAGGAATTGGAACTACGAATAACTGATTGACTGGTGGTATTAGTTGGAAGTAGTAACTAATAATGACTAATGACTAACCTAGCGAATAACGCTACTTATTTGAGCGGACAGGCTAATTATTGTACCAATAAATCATGCTTCATGCATGCCAAAGATTAAAAATGGGCAACTTTAAAATCGCACCCGCCCCTACACATTTAATTTAAATACAGTTGTTGTAATAATGCATATCAAGCAAGTTATTATTACTGCTGTTAATATTTGGAATATATATCTGCTGAATGAAACTAGTTGTTAGTCATTTTGTACAAAAAATTATTGTCTAGTAATTTTTTTATTGTTTGTTAGTTTTGAAATTATTGTTTAGCTCAACTCTACTCTTGCTTTTTTGTACCGACTGTACGAGATCGCGGCGACGTGCATCGAGTTTCTTTTGACAGTATTCACTATCGATCGCCACTGTTGTTGCATTACTACTAACAATAACTAACTAAATACCTAGCTGCAGCAGGTACTAATTTCCACAAAAGGTTTAAATAGAAAGATGAGACAGTTATAGTGGAAAGAAAGCAAACTAATTATGAGGCTGAACTAATCTAGAAAAGATGATTTAAAAAATATACTATAAGAGCAAGTAGATGTGCATGCATCAAAGTGTGCAAAACATTTTGGGGGAGAATTAAAAAGCTGCATACATACATACATACGTGACTACAGATAGTACGACTACAGAGCTTGTGAGTGGTGATGGGTGGATGAACATTTTTACTATTTCGCTACATTTATTTTTACTAATTTATTTTTCACTAATCAAACTTTGTATAAAGTAAAAGAAAAATTGAAAAATTGAAATTGCGTGCGTGAATCTTTCATTTTTTGATTCTGTTTGTGTTTTAAAGGCTGAATAATACCTGAATCCGCTTCTCCATCGTGATCAGGTCAGTACACTCGTCATTATGTTGATGCTGTACTGTACATCTCTTCAACATACACAATAATCATAATAACCAGAACAACATTAAATATATTATTTTGTAATTATAAGTTACCACACAAACGACGATAATTAGAATTGGAATAAGAATAATTAACTGTAATGATAATAATGAATGATGAAGTAAAGAAAAATAACTGGCTAACTGATCAACATCACAGTTTGTCCCTAAACAATATAATTGCGACGCTTGAATGCTTACACATTTTCATGTTTTTTTAGTCTTAACAACAACAACCTTCCATCTCTCACTTGAGTAATCAACCAAACTTATGAATGACTGAGAACATGAAATTAAAATACATTGAGGTAGTAACAATTACAATGACGGCTACACAGGGCTAGCAGTATAAAAAGTTGCACGGATAAATGTACTATATTTAAGTCAAGTTTGTTTGTTACCTGTATTCTCTTTCCCATCGTCATTTCCAAGTAGAACTCCCTGTACCACAGTTGGCTGAGGTCACAACACTGCTGCAGATACTCTAGAGCGCAAAAAAATCAATATTAAATCAGTTGCGAATTGCGGAAATCGAAAGTGCATGCAGGCAGGTTCAACAAGGAAGAATAAAAAGTTACGAAAAGAAAAATGAACAGGTTCGAAATCAGCTCAGCAGTGTTCAACGCTTTGTGAGTTTGCTCAAGCACAAAAGTTTGTGTCAACGCAAACCCATTGACGTAAACTTGTACTTACCAGCGCGGCGTGTACGGTTGCTTCCTCAATGTATTTAGCAATACCCGTGATGAATCCATTCCTATCTTCAAAATTGGTATCAAAGTTTGCCTGATAGACGATTGAACAAGGTTGAGCTTCAATGCAGGGCTGATGGTCCGGAAGAGGCAGCTCGTCCAGTACATCTACGTTGCTGAGAGCGTCTGGCAATGATACTTTCTCCACACTCATCTTGACGCCTAAGTATTTAGGGTAGTAGAATATTAACCTAACTTGCTATTAAATTGTTCTAGTTTCCTAACTGTCAGCTCGTCAACTTGATCTCGACTCTTGAGCAGCTGACGACAATCTCGGGATATCCACCACAGCAAAATTATCTAGTGGAGTCCTATCAAGATCAACAAATAAAATGAAATGACAACTTTAATCAATACTTAAACGAACTTTGTACCAACTGATTCAAACAACAATTAAAAACTGTTACACTTCCTCCTTCTTACCTCATTTATCCTCCTACAATCACACCTCCTTCACATGTTACAGTAACCCATTAAAAGTGGCATACACGGACTGACCCAGTGGCTCCAGAGCTTGTTATCTTTTTCATAAAACAAAAAACACTTTGTGAATAAGAAATCAGTAATTGCACAGGTTTCATGTCAACATTTCTAGTTTCTTGCTTAAATTTTGTCCTCCTCATTTGAAATCTGTTATTTTTTGTGTGAATCAAAATTGGCAATTTTCTATGCCTGTCTCTTTTATCTGGAAAGATTAGAGTTATCAGAGCTTTATCTGACTGTGAGTATGTATGCTGGACAGATAACAAACTCTGCTCAGCTGAGATACGACTACTCCTTCAAAACTAACTGGTAACAAACTTGACTTCTCTTCTTCTTCTTGGCAACAACAGTATCAACAGCTGGCACTTGATAATTAACTCAGAGTGTCTACTCGACAAAGCTGAGCTTTGAAAAGGGACAAGAAATAGCGAATTGAGTTGACACTCACGTCAAAGAGTCGGATGAGCAACTTGTCCTCTTCTGCCTTGGTAGCGTGCAGGCAGGCAGGGCAGGAAAGACCCCCTCAAACCACTACGCCTGAATTTTAACTTGGAGCACAGCCCTCCAGTGTCGCGAAGAAGAGTAACTACGAGTCTACTAATTAGCAATTATGTAATTGAAGGTGGTTAACAGAGAGACAATAGCCCATCCCATTGTTATTATTATGGTTTAGCTGATGATTGTGTGTGTGTGTCTGTCTGTCTTGCTTTTGTTGTTGATGATTAGCTGAGAGAGCTGAGTGAGTGTCAGAGTCATCATCACCATCACCCTTCTTCTTCCCAAAACTTTTACTTGAATTCAAGCTTAATCTACAGAGAGCATTCATACCGTACGTCTCCGCAAAGCTACTTGTAAATGTTGCAATCTTTTGCAAGAAAGAGAAGAAGAGCAGTGAATGCGCCTGCATTAGGCATCCACCTCATTGCTCCATTGCGTTTCACTGAGGTAGAGCAACGGCAGTTTGTGGACAGTGGACAGCCCCACTTGCTGTTGGTATCAGCGATATGTGTAATAATAATGTGTATATGCGTCGTCGTGTGTTATGATGAGGCCAGGCTGTGTAGACGAGGACGTGCAGAGGAATGTATTACAAGTGTGGAAGCACTACTGCCAACCAAGTAGCACTAGCACAAGTAGCCCAACTCTCTCTCTCTGTCAGCCTTTCACATGACGAGGATACAACCTCTTTGTTTTTATTTCGCTGGCACAGCATCCTTTCCGCACTCACACTTTCTCAGCATAGCAAACTTTCAAAATTTCTGCCTACGTAGATTACCGGCACTTTATCCATCCACAAATCCACATAGCAGCAGTATACGTACTCCACACCACATCGCACCACTCTTTCTTTACTCTCCTCCATTCACTCTGCCAAAATTGTGATTGTGAGTCCCCTCTGCTCCTGTCAAAGGGCTTATTCATACCTTCAGTCGCCTTTTCTCGCACTCCAACAAGTCCACCAACATCATCATCATCATCATCATCAGCCTCTTGTCCTGCTCCAACATTTTTGTTGTGACATGGTACATGCATGACTCCTTCTACTGTGTGCAATGTCCAGCAGCAAAAGCACTACAGCAACTGCTTACTCACCAAAAGTGAGACTCAAGTCAGCAGGGAGACGGATTTTCCTTTTATTCTCTGTGTTCCGTCTCTCATGACTCTCATTGTTCGTAGCGGCAGTTGTGTTGTGAGTTGTGAGGAGCGAATGAATGAGGAGACCTCCACTCTAGCTCTGGTAAGAGGCAGGATAGCAGTGCACACCACCAGGCACCACTCTCTTGGCTACACGTACAACGACGAGCAGTGTAGTAGAGGGACGTGGGACGTAAACCGACGGACCCAGCCACACAGCACAGCACTCACACTACGGCAGCAGCAGAGCTGAGGAAAGGGAACGAGCGAGAAACTCTGTGAAAAGCTCTACTGTTCAGCAGGAAAGACGGACGACTCACTTTTCCACTAAACTCTTGTTTCTCCAACTGTCTCAAACTTGTCGTGTACGTACACGTCCTGTCTTTAATTATTTTTGATGCACATTTACTCTTCCAATTAGCATTCCCCTGCGACCACACAGATAATCAGTGCGAAAGAAAGTGACAAGGTTTCCTTTGAGCAACAAGCAAACAATGAGGCTCACCTGACCACCGCTTTCAAGAGCTAATCATCCACATCCTGTGAGATAAGGAGGAGGAGAGAGGAGGAGACCCACAACAACACCACCAAAACAAGGTGAGCAGGACACCACTGCTACTGCAAATCCCTCTTGCTTCTCCCCCATTCCCCAGACCTGCCTCGCTTCCCAAAACTCCTCTCGCAATTCTTTTTTTAATTCCCTTTCTTAATTTCTCTTTTTTTCCGTTTTCTGAAATAGGTGCTTTGTTCAGGCTAAAAAAATCATATCATATCGTTTCCCCCAATTGTTTTCGGACAGCAAGTTTTTCACAAGCCAAGAAAAGGTAAGGCTTCATGACAAAAGAGGAGTTGGCAGTTTACAACAACAAGTTCACTCATAGTCACGCTGTTGCATAGTGAACTTTGTGAAAATTTGACGTTTCTACTCTTTTTTAGAAGGTCTAATTCAATTGTGCTTTTGTGGTTCCATAGCAGAGGAGTTGGTAGAGTAAAGAGGTTGCTTGGTGGAGGTGGTGGAAGAAGAGGATTAAAGATAGAGACAAGGAGGAAAGGAACAATGGGGCCAACCATGTGGAGGTGGAAAAGATCCTGTCTTTTATTGGTGGTGACGACAGCAATGTGTGTGATAAGTTCAGAGGCGCATTCATCCTCGCCGAACCCACAACAACAACCGCCGCCGCCATCTAATCAGCAGCAACCGCAAAAACAGCCAGATGATGATCTTCTCGACGATGAAGCGACTGTAGAGGACGAAGGAGTAACCATGGTATGCACTTACAGTGATACAATTTGGGCTTTGGTGCACTTATCGTGATTTGAATTAAAGACAGTCAATTTTTTGCTTATTTTGTGATGTACTGTAGAAATTAGACGACTACGAGATTGAGTACAAGACGCCCACCACTTCGGAACCGGTTCACTTTTACGAAACATTTGATGATGTCAATCGTGCAAAATCCCGTTGGATCGCATCCATCGCTCATAAGGAGGACAATGAGAATGTTTTCAAATATGATGGAAAATGGGAGTTTGATCTTCCAGAACGCCGTATCTTCCCTAACGATCGAGCACTCGTTCTCCGTTCCAAGGCGAAACACGCTGCCATTTCTGCCAAACTTGACCGCAAGTTTGAGTTTAACGCGAAGCCTTTATTTGTCCAGTACGAGGTCACTTTTCAGAATGGGATGGATTGTGGAGGAGCGTACATTAAGCTGCTAAGTGACTCGAAGGATATGGGTCTGGATAGTTTTCATGACAAGACACCGTACACCATTATGTTTGGACCCGACAAGTGTGGCAGCGACATCAAACTTCACTTCATTTTCCGCCACAAGAATCCTCTCAACGGCACATTTGAAGAAAAGCACGCTAAGCGACCGAGCAATCGTATGGAGGACGCGTTCACAGACAAAAAACCTCACCTGTACCGCTTGGTCCTAAAGCCAGATAACCGATTTGAAGTGTTTGTAGATGGCATGCTGATTAATCAGGGTGGTCTCCTGGAAGACATGGAACCTTCAGTAAATCCTCCAATTGAAATCGAAGATCCCGCCGACAGCAAACCCCATGACTGGGATGAGCGTGAAAAAATCGCGGATGAAAATGCCCTCCGACCTGTAGACTGGGATGATGAAGCACCGCCGAAAATTCCTGACCCAAACGCAAATGTTCCTGCAGGTTGGCTGGAAGATGAGCCTGAAATGATTCCTGATCCTACCGCAGTGATGCCAGAGGATTGGGATGAGAGCATGGATGGTGATTGGGAGGCTCCTCTCATTCCTAATCCCAAGTGCGAAGATGCCGTCGGCTGTGGACTCTGGCAGGCACCTCTCGTGGAAAATCCCAATTTTAAGGGCAAGTGGCAAGCTCCTCTCGTCGAAAACCCTGACTTCAAAGGAAAGTGGGCGAGGAGATTGATTCCAAATCCAGACTACTTCGAAGACAAGGAACCTTTCAAAATGACACCTATTGGTGCAGTCGGCTTGGAAATCTGGACGATGACAGATAACGTCCTATTCGACAACTTTATCGTCTCCGACAAGGAATCTGTTGTGAATGACTTTACTGAGGCAACCTATAATCTGAAGATGAGAGCGCTGGAACGTGACTCGCGAGGTGTGATTGAGCGGATAATTAACTACAGCAATAGTCATCCTTGGCTGTACGCCGTATACACGATCGTCATTGGACTTCCTGTCGTGCTCATCATTGCGTTCTGCTGTGGAGGTAGTACCAATCAGGATAAAAAGTCGGATGCTGCAGCAGCAGCGGCCGCGGCGTATGACGACGACGACGAAGACGACGAGGAGGAGAAACCAAAGAGATCTGGTAGTTCAGAGCCACTTCTTACGAAAACAGGTAAAAGCAGCGTGGCACAAGCACCATCTCCAGCAGCAGCTACGTCCTCGGCAGACGGGGAGGGAACCTCAGGAAAATCTCGAAGAAATGGAGCGCTAAGCAAAGATGATCTGGAGCAACCAACTGACGAGGAGGGGAAAAAGAAGGAGGAGGAGCTCAAACAGAAAGATGGCGAGGAGGAGGAGGAAGATGAGGAGGAAGAGGATGACGAAGGCTGGGTTCAGACAGCTAATCCAAACAGTAAACAAGCAGCAGCTGCTACCTCTGTAACTAGTAACACCGCCTCCAAGTCTGCATCACCGCCAGCAAACGAAGAAGAGGAGGAAGAGGAGGAGGAGGAGGAAGAAGAAGAGGCCGAAGAGGAAGAGGAGGAAGAAGAAGGGAACAAAAGTGAGGAGGAGGAGGAGGAAGAAGAAGAGGAGGAGAATAGCGACGACGAAGACGAGAATAATGAGGAGGATAACTCTCCACCACCCGAGCCTGTTGACGAACTTATCCCACCGAAGGAGGAGAATAGAGAAAATAGCCAATTGAAAAAGAGACGAACTCGACGAGACTAAACATATGAAGGAACCTTTCCTAGTAAATAAATCTGCTTAGACCTTGCACTTATTGCATTCTTTAAAAAATATTAATCCTTCGTTGCACAACATGTTGACTTTTGGAGTTTGTAAAATGACGGTTTTATTGCCTTTTTTGTAGGTCCCTTTCACTCACTTTTTCTTCATCTCGTAAGTTTACTATTAATAAAAGGATTGTCATCCTCCCTCAATTTCACCGTTGAATTTCAGATCGCCTCTCATCATCAAAAAACTTGATCCTGCAACTGAGTAAACTGATCATCTCCTACCTACCTAACAATCTGTATTACATACAACTGACTATTTTATAGTTAAATCTTATAGTTTAGGTAACGTAACTACGGTGTAGAAACTGTAATTACTTAACTAGATTATGCGTGTGCGTACATATATACTTACATATTCTATATATGTAGTTAGTTAAGTAGACAGGTTCAAATGCATCTGTTTAAAGTTTTTACTCCTTTTGTTGTTTTTTTATTACAGTTTTTAACTATAATTGTTAGTCTTCTTTTTTAATGCTGTTTTTGTTTCCTCTCATCATATATTTAATTTAAGTATGTTTTACTTGTTTAAAAAACAATAACATACATATATACTGATCCCTTAGTCATTTTGCTATTCTTTTAAAAAGCTTATCAATTATTATTATTATTGTTATATGTATGTAATAATAAAAATGTCGCAAGTTGATATGTGTGTTGCGTGTAAGTGTGCGTGTGTGTAAGTGTACAATATTTATTGCACTTCAAGTGTCATTTACAAATTACAAAAGATATATACTGGTAATTATACACTCGATGTAGTCCAATTATCCAGAAATATTTGAGGCTCTTCAGCAACCGAAAAATGAACGTGTGATTTTTTTGTATGAAAATTTTTTGAGCAGTCGGAGTGAACATGGTCAGTTTTTTTGTGAAAATAAAACGGAATGATAATGTTTAATTAAAAATTATAAACTGGTGATTACTAGCTAGAGAGTAGTTGTTATGTAAGTAGAGTAGTAGAGCAGCTGACCGTTATATGCATACACCAGTGAACATTCTAGAAAAAGCACATTTTCTAATGCTTTCACCCAAATTCTAAGCTACAAGTATAAAGTCAATGTTCAATGATAATGCTGTACGTGGTACTGTTATATAACTGTAAAGATAAAAACTAAAGTTAACGTATTTAAGGAGGGGAACGTAGACAGACATCGAATAAAATATTATATGAAAGCACAGGAAAAGTAGAATAGAAGGTACCTACCTACATTATGAAACTACTAATAATGTAGACTGTACGAATAATAATTAATCCTAAAATCAGAAGAAAATGTGGTGTTCAAATTAAGCTGCTGCTAATTTGCTGGAGTAAAAGCAAAAGAAATTGTCTCAAGTAAGTCAAAAGATAAAAACAGTCATTAAGAATTAAATATGCAAAAAAAAGTTTTTCTATTTAAGATTGAGTGCTAACAGTCACATCATCATGTGTGTAATTTTTAAAAATAAACTGAAACCTACTACTACTAATATTAATAATTTGGTACAATATTCAATAATTATGTAAGCATTTCTTATAAAAAAAACATTGGCTAACTAAGTGACGTTGTTGGTAAGTTGGTAACTATTCTGGATTTCGCAGTGCCTCTTTACAATTTACTGTAAGTGACAATTTACCTTACTGTATACACTAAATAATAAAACATTTAAAAAAATAAAATATTTAGCTGATTAGTTTTTCGAAATTCTTCTTATAGTAAAACTGATGATTCTTTTCACATTTCGAAATATAAAGGTTTAAAAAGCTACAAAATAAAGCTATACATTGTAATGTGCAGGCAGAGACTAGGCAAGAAATTAATTTTTAAATAGTAGACAAATTGTAAAGTGTGAGATTTGTTCGCGAAGAATAGCGGTTACAGTGCATCAACCAACTTGTTAAATTAATAAATTACTATTCTTTCATTTTGTGTGGGAAAATTTTCAAGGTAACCTGCAGGAAAGCCTGTTTGTGTGCCCGATCATATCAGAAGGTAATCATTATTTGGTCAAACAAAACAAAGTGAGCAAGCACTGTTAATTTATTACTAGAGATCTATGTAGTAGTAATAATAATAATAAAAATCGGAATAGCATGGCTGTACTGTACCCCCGATCATGATAAATAACCACTCCCTAAAATCTTGTACTGATGTAACAATAAATTGACTTGTAAAGCTCTAGTCTCACACATTCGAGAAACTTGTAAAAAAGTTGTTTTGCTGCCCATTAATTAATTAATTATATAGCAAGATTATATAACGCAATATATACGCACTACTATCTGTACTGCTGCTGCTGCTATTCTTACTACCACTCTTGTCGACTCTTTTCTAGAATAACAAAACCTATACAATAATAGCTATACTGGCAACAATGATTCAGGGGTTAATACTAAAACAATATTTAATTAGTGCTTTATGCAACAATTAAACTCTGTCTCATCAAAGCGTCTTTTTCAATGCGAACCTCTTCAAGATATAACGAATGCTGCTTAAGAAACACACAATAAAACTAATAATAATAATTAAATTATAGTTATGATGATTATATTTGTGCAGTATACATAAAAGGGAGACAGTTTTTAGTGTTAGAAATTTATGAATGAAATTATATGATGTATATTCAAGTTGTTTTCTAATAACATGTTATCGTATCGTCGTGTCACCACCTCCTTGTCCATCATCACCACCGCGAACCATTTTTTAAAACTAAATAAAATTAGCCGGTATCAGTCACTGCTACTATTAAACTGTTATGTTGTCGTCATCTTTATTATGGAACAAGCAAAGACACGAAAGAACAATGAAATAAATTTTAAAAGATAATGAAAAAATGGGGGTTGTTGTGTGGATTGTATTGCTATTATTAGCTCCAACTTGTCATACGGTCAACTGCCTCATGATTAATTGCAAGTTTCAAGGGTCTTGTGATATTGATACGATATCGCAACCGACTTTCCTTTGCTGTCCATAAAAGTTCAAGGCGAACATCCCCTAACTGGCTTTCCCCCACTAGTTTTACCAAAACTACAAGCATGCTCAAAGGAATTTCTCGTAAACGACGAACAAGGAAATCGAAACACCCTTTCGGAAGTTCTTTAAAAGTCATGGTGCATAATTTAACTAACATGTGATGAGCGAGCAGATAAAAATGATAAGTCTATTCTTCAATTAGAGGAATTGAGTCAAGTCAGATAGGTACATACGTTGCACAAGATGAACATTGTTGATGGAGAACTAACAAAAGAAAGGAAAAACTGGTAATCAGAGAATTATTCATAATAGAGGTTACTGGCTTGGGGAAAAGGTTATCGGTATAAAATGATTTCTAATGACGCATAATACAGTGAACGGTGAAAGAGTTTTTGAATTTATAATTGATTGCATTTTAATTGCTCATTCAATAAATAAAAAAAGTGTTCAGTCAATAGAGACCGTTTTGAAAACGGAAGAATCGGTTTTGACATGTCCTAGGTCAGTTTAACATAATTAAATTATTGCGGTGGTGTGGTGATGGGTAGCGTGTATTCAAGTGATGGTGGTATTCTTACCAAGTCAGTGTGAGTCGTCGTTGAATGCTGTGCTATTCGAGAGGCTTGCTGAAGAAGGCAAGAGAATCCGAGTCGAGGCCTCACTTGGTGAGGTTTTTCCCACTCTTCGCCGTCCTCCTGTAATCCTGAGCTCTACGAATACGGGCAATGCATAATACTACCACTGCACAATACTTGTCCATGATGATGATGGAATTTATTTAAATGAGCAAATCTGGACACCTTGCACACGCGACCTAACACCAAACAATGCAATGCAGTATGCAGTAATATGCGAAACCAATGGCTACTTCAATTGGCGATGTAACTATTTCTTAAATATAATGGCGATGGCGATACGTTTTGAAAAGAGTTGATAACTATACAGCGTATCACATTCATCTTATCAATGCATGGCAGGAATGGAATGGGTTTTGACTCTGGATAAATTTGAAATGGAACTCCGCAGTGTGTCGATGATGAGCTTGGAGAGCTGACAGAGGGTGTGTGACGCTTGTCACGCAGTGGCTGGCTGACGATGACTCCTTTAATCCATTTTTTAGCATCACGTTTGACCTGCACAACTTGCAACCGTGTTTACAACAGTTTTTTGAAATCTGAGTGTTTACGATAAGAAATTTTGCTGGTCTATTGGAATGACTTAAATCATAATCAAATTTGTCAAAGCGCAAAAAAAGATTGCTTCCTCAAAAATTGATGAAAATCTTGTCACGGCGAGTATGTTTTTATTATTCAAGCTACATTCAAAAGAAATGTAGCAAATATAATGTACGTTTAATATTAAATGTACTGAAACTAAACACTTAATCATTGGCCAACAGTAAAATCAAAAATTAATTAAACAAGTGACTAAACGCATTGGAAAAGCAGCGTACAAAATACTCATTATCTTCCTTTTTCTTATCTTAATTAAAAGACTTTTCACGCGTTTTCAAGTCACGTGTTGTTTACCTCACACAAGTCACATACCTTATATATTTAGTGGCACACATAAGCTTAAGTAACTACCTAAAAACAACTGCAAATCGATAAGAAATGATTAGCTAAAAGTTAAAACTTTTTCGGCTGCTGCTACGACAACTACCAACAATAGTACTACTCAAATACAATTATTTATTGACTGTATAAATACGCCAATTGACAGACTGTGTAATTAAAGTCAAAGTCCCGAGTCCCTACAACACATTGTTATAACCACAATAATTAATGTCTCTTTTGAAGTTCCATTATTACGGAAAAAGCTAATTATTAGTCAATGGGTCAGCAGATATATTTAATCATGATAAATCAGATCGTGCAAACGTTCACATGGGTGCTACCTACACCGACTCTGCCGCTGCAGATTGATTTCTTTTCTTTGACGACGAGTCGTCCTCCTCAGTCTCCTCGTGTTGTTGTTGTTGCTCCATCCTTTTCTTCTCATCACTGTCATCTCCCAGCCTCTGCTTCTCTTGCTTAACGTTGCCAGAATCTTGCATTTCCAGTGCCTTCCTAATACACTCGAGCAGTTCGGAATCATCTGTAGCCTTGTTTGTCCCTGCAAATCACATTGAATATGAGGACGGGGTTGAAAAACAGAGAGATTAAAATACAAACTTACTTAATGGTACTCGTACAAATGCAAAAATGAAAATAAAATTGGTGGTGGCGCTTCTAGTTTCACTTTTTACTGCTCTCGTATGTATTTAATCAAACTCATCGTCGTCATCTCTGATTATCCTACTGACTAACTGGAAATTGTACATTTTTTAAAGCTATAGTAATAGTAACTTGAGTAGAATAAAGTCTTTTAGTAAATTCTAAACAGTCGACACACGATTTTATCCAAAAAGAGCATTCTTAATTCTTTTAAGAATTCCCACAGAACTCTGGTCCTTTTTACTTGTAGCACTATCATCAATGTCCTCAGCATTTGCTCGCCATTGCGCTCCTGTTGATGATGATGATGATGACGACGACGAAGACGACGATCCACCACCTTTAATAATTTTAGATATAAAAAACCAAGCGTTTTACAAACACCACCACCTCAACGATATCCTCCGCAACTAGATACCCCAAAAAATTGTTAGGCTCAAGTTGTAAAACCTGTCGCAGTTTCTAGCTTTTCACAACTCTCCACGAACTTTTGGCCTTGCTAACTATTTTAGTTTAAAAAAATAATGGTGGCGTTTCTATAATTAAGGTTTTTTACCTCCTGTTGTTTTGGTGACCCCGTTGATTGAGCCTGGTGTATCAGCCTCAAGTTCAGCGTACGCTTTGACGAGAGCTTCTTGCTTGGCGGAGAGCACATTTGGAACTCGAATCTTTAAGTGAATGTAATGATCCCCGTATCCGATTCCATTAACTTTACGAATGCCCTTTCCTCTCATTCTTATCCTTGTGTGTGAGGAGGTTCCCGGGGGAATCTACAAAATGAGCGTCACAAAATACTCGTGAAATTTCTGGCATTCAAAAATAGGGATACTGTGAAAAGTTTTAATTTTCACAGAGTACCTCAACAGAAATATTTTCGTAAATCCCCTGAACCCTTGTGGAGCCCCCCAGAATTGCTTGACTCAACGAAATCCCAGAGTCCGTGTGCACGTCGCTCCCGTCTCGACGAAAGTAGTCGGACTTGTCCACCCTGAAGGTGATAAAGACTTCCTTCTTCCCCACCGGCATTCTCACTGTTTGACTGTCCTCTACTCCTGCAGGTACTGGAACCGTCACCTTTCTCCGTTGAACTGTAGTTCCTTTCCCGTGGCACTCCTGACAGGGAAACTTGATGAAAAGTCGACTGCCCCTGCATAGTCTACAGGAAGAACGCATGATGAACGGGCCGCTTGCTATTGTTTCCATTCCAGTTCCATTACACTGGTGACACTTTTGGGCTTTCGAACCAGGCTCGGCTTTTGCTCCTCCGCATTTTGGACAGTTGTCTGTCACGTTGATCATGACGTCTTTGTGGACGCCACGGGCGGCCTCTTGAAAAGTTAAGTTCATCACAATCTGCAAAACAGGGCACACATTGGAAACATTAAAAAAACAAACTTATTGCAAAAGTTACAGTTTTCGCAGTGAAAAGAGTGGAAATAATTGTACTTCTTGTGCAGCCCCGTATCCATACATGCTCTCCGCAAAGTCTTCTTGGTCTCCCCCAAACGGATCTGCGCCTCCTTGAAACCCTGCCGCATTTCCAAAGATTTTCCTAAAGAGCTCCTCCGGATCGATCGTCGAGTGGAAGTTCCAACCCTGCTGGAATCCTCCCCCACTAGGTCTGGGTCCTCCTCCACTTCGCCCCATTTGTTCCGAGGTTTGACCCCAAGTGTCATACTCTCTTCGTTTTGTATCATCGCTCAATATCTCATAAGCCTCACTAACCTCCTGAAACTTTTTCTGTGCGTCAGGCGACTTGTTTGTGTCTGGGTGATACTTTTTCGCCAACTGATAATACGCCTTTTTCACATCCTTCGAACTCGCATTCTTGGCAACGCCCAGCACTTCGTAGTAATTCTTTTTGATCTGCTCTCTACTCGCTGACAAGTGAAAACTTTGACGTCGCTCAACGACCGGGGAAGAGGAGCAGATGATGGAGCTGCAGAATGAGGGGGACAGAAGGGGAGTCGCTCCACTCTTGTTACTCAAGATACTAAACGGAAAAAATTCTACAACGGACAACCAAAGACACTTGAGATTAAACAAACGACTTATGAACCTTTAGCAGCCAACTGAGTGTTCTAGCCAAATTGTCGCTTACCTGCTTTTCTTGCTAGGAAAGAGGAATAAGAGTAAGACCTCCAAGCCGGACAGCTTGTTGGCGATGCTTTTGATGTGTGCACCAATCTTTTTGAATGACTATTAAATAAACTAATTACACTACGAGCTTCACCACCACCCCTACTACTGCTACTATAACTTTTACCACTACTTAACTCACAAATCCCTACATTTCTGATGCAACTATCAGCAATTTTAAGGAGTCTCAGTTTGCAACGAGCACAGCCACCGTGGTGGTGTCCTATCTGTCTCGACACGACACACAACATCCTTCTCTCTGCAGCAGCAACAACAACAGTTCAACGCGACAAGCTAGACGACTGGAGCAGTGTTGATAATTAGTTGTGATGATTGTATCTAGATTCCTGGCGATAAATTTCCTCCGAGTACTGACATCTGATCCTTGTCGTCTTTTCACATCTCGTCGACGACCAACATCCTTTCCTACGGCTTCCAATGTTTTCAATGGCTGGACGCTTGGACTCGACGAATTGGGAATGATAACATGGCTCGTGTTAATGACAATTAATTACTTTTGTAAAAGCTTTCGATAACATTGCATGTTACTTACACGGCTAAAATGTATGCAATCTATTATTAGTAGTTTTTGGATGTGAAGAGAGAAGGAAGGTGATAAGGTGAATAATAGCCACATGTGAAGCTGATGAAACACCCGAGTGTGGCGCTTCGTCTTCATTGAGATCCACCAAATACTATGGTCCTCCGCAGCAGCCATACAACAAGACCAACACGAACAAACGTTTTCATTAACTTTGTTCAGAACAAGGAAACTTTCCAAAGGTTCGTCTTTAACTTAAACTTCAGTAGGGATGATGAATGGTGCTGATAATTATGATGGCAATCGACAACCAAGTATTTTTATGCTACTTTTAATTTATACTTTATTGCGCTTTCAAAATAAAAATACGGCTTTTCTCAACCCAGTAAACTGTGGTAATTATGTGCTTAAAACTTGGTATATAGCTTTTCAAAACTAAGAAGGCAAACTTTAAAGGAAGTTGACATGGGAAATGTATGGAGTGTCAAAAAAACTAAAGTAAATGAATAGTAGTAGTGTTGAGAGAGAGAGAGAGAGAGCCTATGTATTTTTTGTATGTAAAAAATAAGGGGAGCTGTTCATTAAGTCAGAGTTCAAATATANAGAGAGCCTATGTATTTTTTGTATGTAAAAAATAAGGGGAGCTGTTCATTAAGTCAGAGTTCAAATATATTGCATAAGTGTGGGGGTTGGGGGGTTGCATAACGGTGAGAGTGAAACTGTTGGTAATAAAAGCATTGGGCGTCCAACATGACTTGCTCCATGCATTCTTTACTAGCTTCTCTATGAATAAATCAGGCATGATGATGATCATAATCACTGATGACTTACTTGAATGGAGTTAGCAGTACAAGCTGAGAGTAGAGAAAAAGATGGATTCTCAGAGTGCCCCTCTGTCTAACTTGAAGTCGCAGTCGCAGTACATCCTCATAATTTTAAACATTTAACCTTTCTTTACCATCACTCTTAGTTGTCTACGCGGCTATAATGAATTTTGCAGCATGACCTAACCATCCAATCCGTTGACAACTTATTGCTAGCTCTTGTAAAGGAATAGAACCTGGGAAAAGACATGCGTGCTCCACACCGTCTACATCAACTCAACGTGTCAAGAGAAGCTTGAGCAGAGTGAGGAGATGCAGAGGAGTGACATCATAGCAGCCCACCAGTGTTCCCTGCCCCCGTGTCAGTGCGTGTACGTGACCAAAGTGCAGCTATTTTATGGCTGCGCAGCATAGCAGGAGCACGTTGAGAAAAGCAGGAGGAGACCCACCACAAGCATCATGTCATGTCAGAGTTAAAGTGGGGGTCGGTCGCTGAGTTGTCACGAAGCGGTGGTGACTGGGAACCCTACTCGTCTTTTTATTTCACAGGAAACGTATGAGTAGCGAGACGAGGACGGGGAAACGGATACATGCAGGCATGCGTGTATACTTTCCTATAGCATAGTTGACTCAAATGCAGACTGCCACTTGCACGTTGCACATTCGCCATTCGCAATCGTAATCGTAGGTAAACGCAAGAAGGAACTACTTGAAGGCGACTACTAGTAGTAGGATGAAAGGATTGTTACTTGGGTATCGGTGTGCAAAGTAAGCAGGCGTAATACTGCCAATTATCTAAGCTTAACACATGCATACGATTTCTGCAAGAATTAAAAAACAGAGAAAGGAACTGTGCGAAGAAGAATGGAATGAAGCTCTGTAATGCTGGCTATGCTATCATCACTCCTTTCCTGGC
>JAHZMT010001867.1:0-24791 GCA_027743785.1 Sinhomidia bicolor | reverse complement strand
TATTGACTTCCGTCACATTACTTAACACTAACAATGTGCTACATAGTTTACACTGTGTATCTTGACCTATACCAATTTATTCAATTAGAGTTAAGCCACAAACCGAACCAAATGTATCCACTTGAATTATTATTATTATAAGTTTTCTCCTTTTTTTCCAGTACTCATTCCAATCATTCTTCTCGCTCTTGCAACAATTAATCATGTTTTCTTTACGGATGCAGGATGCAGTATGACTATTTTTTTTACTTACACGTTGTTAGAAACTATATATCCTTGAGTTAATCTTGTTCAATTACTGACGCTCGTCATTTGTCATTGTTGAAAGAATAAGTTGATTATTTTTTATGTCTGCAACATGAAGTGTGAAATGTAAAACAATTATTCTTTTTTTTAAAGAAAAAGTACATAATAGCAAAATGTCTATTATATGTAAATGAAAGGAATAATAATAATAATAATGACATTTCCTGATAAGCCTTTCCCTTGAAAGTTGTTTATAGATTTTGTATGCAGATATTGATTTTGTTGTAAAAAAATATAGTTAACCAAGTACAAACCAGATTACCAGTTTAACTAATAAATGCATTTGCCATGATGTGCTTATTGCCCTGCTTGGGAATTATATAGGTAATGTTACAGTCTGCAATAATATCCTATTCCTTCCTTCCTGCCTGCCTGCTGAAAGCAGAGCACATACCTAAGCTAACAACTGCGTGTCTTCAAAAAAAAATTCCCCAGTCGGTAATAGCTGTGACTGCCAAAACCGTGTCGAGATAATTTCAAGTGTAAAAGTTGAACCAGAAAACAAGTGGGACCTTCATTTTAAGCAGCAGCCACAGCAGCAGTAAATGTAAAACGATGGATGATGGTTTGAGTGTTATGATGATGATGATGATGATAATGAGAGTGGGTATGTTCGGTAGTTATAAGTTTTGTGGCTGATGTTGTCGATGATGATATGAGGAGTCTTATTACACAACAAGCAAAAAGGAAATTGGCTTCTCGTTGAGATACTTTCAATATACATACAAATAAAAATAAAAACTGCAGTCTGTACGCTGCTGCTGCTACTCCACAACAGATTATACTCCTCTACTCTGCGTGGTGGAGGTTGAGACATTACATATTCGATCACTGTTGCATGCTCATTTTATTCCTCAAACACCGTTTTCATGACTCGACCATCTCCTTAGACTTTTAAATTTTCTTTTTACTACTCACGGCAATTCTGGTAAATACGAGGAGAAAATGCAGAGAAAAACTGCTCATTTTACAAATGTTATGAGTGTATACTCTAAAATAGGTATATATATATATATCTATACCTATATATGAACGTGTTTATGCTTGTCTAACTGTCGAGAAAAAAATGAGGTATATTATGTACATGTTCCGTCCGTAAACCATAATAATGTATGTGATGGTACATTTGTAGGCTCATAAAATAAATTGTGGCTATTGGTCCCAAGCGAGATTGTTTGAAGAGAGAGAAAAAAAATCAAATAGGATTCCAGCCGGACTTACAGTCTTCAAAATGGAAAAGCAATAACGATAATAATACCAAGCAGAAAAAAGAGCAAAAGAAAAAAAAACGTGAAGATATGCTTGTGCTCAGCAGCAGTAATGGAACAACAACAACAAATAATATTCAACGACGATGTCATGCTTGCAATGTAACTACTAACAAATAAAATTATAATGTGTGTATATATACCTAACTGGAGTAGATTTTCTTTTTTATGTTCAATATAATATAGTTTAGGCAACTGTAGTAGGAGAGGTACTTGAAAATGACTCACAACTTGTTAGAGTGGCTGTTATTAGAAATAGAAGTAGTAGCCGTATATAGTGCAGTGCAGTGCGCGTTAGAATTTTTTCTGAACCCTAATATAACAAGTGATATGTTCGACACGAAAAGTAAGATTTTTTTTTTCAAAAAAAGAAGAAGAAAACTGGTGGTGCTAGAGAGAGGCAGCAGCAGCATGAGTTACAAAACAGACCATATTATTATTTATTATCAGAATGTGTGACGCTTACAAGGGAAACGCAAAGGAAAATGGCTTTTAACATGTTTTTATGTAGCCGCTCAAAGTTAAACACACAAGAAGGGAGACCGAGACCGGTCAGTGAATGCATACATATTTTTTCTCTTCGTCTTTTACTTCTTCACACACAGTACATTGTCGTTCTAAACGCGTCTAGGTGCTTTTATTGTCATATTACGAGTTTTTATGCGTTATGTGATCGGAATCAAGGACTTTGACTTGACAAAACACTTGGTTGGTACACTTGCCAGTTTATGTATGGATGGATGGATATATATAAAAACTATTACAAAAAGACAAAATATTACGCGTGATTTTGTCGCCTGATTAAATACAAAGTCTGCAAATAGTGCATGGTTTATATTTTTTTGGGATGTTTTTTTTCTTGAGTGTTTTTGTCCATTTTTTGCTTCCTAGTTATATGGGTATTATAAGTAATTAGAAATAAATCTGTAGACATACAACAGCTAATTGGAATTATGTGTACAGAGCAAAATTGACAGGATCGATAACACGAGAAACAAAAAAAAAAGGTTTGATTACCTAACCTATAATGTTTCATTGATAAGAGAAGTAGAACGTAATTTCCAAACATGTTCCAAAATGATATGGTGTTGAATTCTATAATTCAAAGGGAAGTTTTACATAATAGCTATTATTATTATTTTTCATTTTTGTAATCATAAGTATATACCAAAAGTGGAACTCTACCAGGTTTAATAATAATAAATAATATTTTAATGATATGAGAAAAGGCAAAAGTCTCAGCTTGCAGCAAACTACTCCCTTGCTTGCTGTACGATCCTGTCAAAAGTCAAATGCGTGGTTGTGGTGGTAGTGAGTTCTGTCAAGTAACAAAAGAACTTGTGCGTTGACTGCTGAACTGCTTCCCCTTCTCCCGTAAACCACGAAAACAGACCAGGAAAAAAACGCTTGTAACCAAAACAAAGGTTTCACCAAATAATATCCATCCAACCAAATACACACATGCAAAGCAATCAAACCCTCTCTCTCTCTGCTAACTCTTTTTTTTCCTTTTGCTTGTCAAAGCAATATTATTATACTGATTGTTAGTTGACCATACGGCACAAGGATAACTGTTTCTGCCTTTTAGAATTGTGCCTATTAGTATAGTACAAAGTACAATATTGTAGATTATAAGCTTTACAGATTGAACAAACTGGGTATATCTAGGTATATTGTGTAGAATGCTTTTGAATATTCATTGTATAAACAATGTGCATACTTTTGAATAAACATACTATACAATATATACAATCATATAGGGATCAGACCAGGCCACCCTGCCTGCTCGACATTTTAAGGACTCGCTCGTCTTCTTCCAACAAAAACACCAAATTCCCACCTACAACAACCACTCCACTTTTCACTCTTTGCGTTCAAATGTGTCAATCGTGTGTCAAACAGAGCTCACGAGAGAGTAACAACCAAGTGCATTATTTATTGGGATCGCTGCGTAAAAATAGAATTTTTACAAGTTTCCACGTATTATCATAATCTAATTGTGTATCCTTTCAACTTTTGTGTGTGCAATTAGGCAAACATATATTTTTGCTTATGCCAAACAAAATGAGAGTCACAGAAGGCGTATGTTTTAAAGAGAGAGGAAAAAATTTTGTCTCAGTTTTAAATTTTATGAATAAAGATTTTCCGCGAAACGCATCAGCATTTGTCACAGAAATCAGATTTACCAACTCCCTTGTCGACGACGTAGAAAATCAACGTGAAATTTTCCTTAAAAAACTTCTTTTCATTTTTTTGTTTATATAAAAAAATAAACTTGTTACAAGAATGGCAAACCCCATTTTCAGAAAATATGTAGTAGTGGTAGTAGTAGTACTTTTGTGATATATAATTTTATAGTGACAGCAGCTCTACTCCCAATGAGTGAACTCACTTGAGGAAACAAGACATAAAAATTGTAGAAAAACAGATGAACAAGACATTTTTTTATTTCCTCACTTCATCCGTATCTCGGTTGAGTTTGTTGTCGCCCAATATCATCATTCTCCAATCATGAGATAATCAGTAAGGATTGCTACTACCACTACGATATTATTATTACGAATTACCAACATTTTCTGCCACTGCAGCAATACTTACTTTTACAATAAGCATGACAAAATAAGCAACGAGTAATATGTTTTCTCTGAAGGGAAAAATAAGTATAATGTATAATATTTAACTCCCTCACACGGTTACAACCCACAAGAGTGAATAAAGAATTAGTATATTGCATCACCTATAATAAAAGCAAATAAGAAAAAAAATTACATCCGTGCCTTCCAATCCATCATCAAACTATCTCTCAACTTCAAGCTAACTAAATAAATCCCCCGACGACCCTCGTCTTCTTCTTCTTCCTTTCCTTTCCTTTCCTCTCCTCCTTTTTCTTTTTTTTGCGTTTTGCTCCCTAAACATAACATTTTATAAGACATTTTGAAAAAGAAATATATATTTTTTCTTGGTCTGGTGGCACAAAAGTTACGTAATGTACATAAAAACTCCCAGCACATTATACAAAAATCTTGAATGACGATAAAAGGATATGGAGAGAGAGAGAGAGAGAAGAAAAAGAAAGACAAGAGCAGAGTAGAAAAGACTTTTGCAGCTATACATGTAGCATGTCCCTGGTTCCTCTTCTTAAAACAACATTTAGAAAAAAGGAGGAAGAACGTGTTTAAAAAAATGAATTTGCCTGGATTCAACAAGCCAACACTTTACACAAGATGATGATGAGGTTGATGGTTAATCATCATCATCATCACCACTACCACCACCACCATCATCATCAGATTTACAAGATTTCAATACAGTTAATCATAATAGAAAACCATAGTTTTTTTTAGAGTGATGCGCTTTCTTCACTCAATCGGTTGGCAGTGCATTGCATTCAGTTTTGTCTGCCAATGCCTGAACATAGTAGTGGTAGTACCTACTCTCTCTCTCTCTCTCTCTGCTCACACTCAACAACATTTTTTACTACTTCAGCGAGAGTAAACGCGTGATGAATAAAAGTTATGATTTTTATTCTCTTCTGCTTAATACAATGAATAATATTATATGTATTAAAGTTTATTTGTGCGTATGTACATATTATGATGGCAGTAATAATAATAATAATAATAATAATAATAGTGAAACGGATAAAAAAAATTGACTGTATGTACGTTGCTCATATCATCTATACGGTTCTCCTGTGGCTATAAACTAGAAGAATTCAATCCACATAAAAAAACATTATTATCGTTATATAAAAATACATATATGCAAGGTTGTATAGACAAAGTACACATGTTTGGAAAACAGGTGAAAGAGTAAACGAAGAAGAAGACGACGACAACGATGAAGAAGAAGCAAAAAAACGAACTTGTTGAATGAGTATTTTTCTTCGTTGACCAAATAATATTTTCTGATTGCCGTGTAGAAAATAAAAAGGATCTATCTATAAGGCATTTCGATAAAGGTAACAAGACAAGGATCAGCAGCAGCTCAGAGCGTATATATAATTTAACACACAACGCAGCGTTTTACTCATATAAACTATACATATATATAGTTGTTGTGATTATATAGGCATGTCATATTATTACATAAAGGTCTGTCTGTCTCTCTCCCTCTCTCTTACTTTTTTGATCCTTCTGATGAGATTCTTGTTAGTTATGTGATTGGAGGTAAATAAGAAAAAAAACGCACAAGAAAAAAGGGTACCTATTACTTCCCTCGCGTCTTTCCTACAGTAATTCCATGAAGGAATCATCATGAGGAGGATGATGACGACGGCGTAAAATGCTCATGATGATGAGATGAGAGAGAATTTATTTTTTTTGAAGACGAGGTGGAGAATGATGATGTTGCATTGTGTGTTTGCCTACTGTTGTTAGTTGTGAGTGTTACGCTGGATATTATATTGTTAAAAGAGAAAGAGCGAGAGAGAGAGAGAGAGTGAGAGGTTCACTTTTTGCCTTTCTGATTGTAAATGTGTTCAGTCTCACCCCCTCTCTGTAATATAAGGACGAATAGCTGTGTATTAAATCAGAGATTATTATGATTCAAGGTGATGTAATGCTTGGTCTAAGTATATTAGCGTCACAAGGATCTAATATACATTATCGACCCGGCTGAAAAATCGTGACAACATCGCCTGGAGCCAACGAAAGAGCATCATCGTCATCATCAACATCACCATGCTCATCTTTTAACATCATCAACAAGGCAAGAAGAACAACAAGTAGCTGGAATGCATTCATTTCCATTTGGTCTCTTGTCGACCGCTCTCCACTGGTTTTTGGACTACCGAAAAGATAAACATTATCCTTTGGCTAATGCTGACGTTGACTTTACTCTTAAGATAATACATAAGTGTTGAAAGTATCTGTCTGTATATATGTATATATAGGTACACATGCATACTTATCTACTCTACTTCACTCTTGGACATGTTTTGGTATGCAGATATGCACATTATAATGTACATAAAGGAAAAAAACCACAGTAATACGAAGACTGTGTGTAATTTTACTGTCATGAAACAAGTCAAGTGTGCACTAATATGCGTTCGGCGCCTAAAAGTCCTACAAATTATCAGAGTGGCATCATCAAGTCAACTTTTGTCCCATTGTTTAGCAGCAGAAACAGCAACAGCACAGATACCACAGGTAATGTCCAGCTGCTGGAGTGAATAATATTCCCTTAAAACAAGTCAGGAATATGTTAAAATTAAGGATTTTATGATGCCACGAAAACACTTCCCTAATTAATTTCTTATCCTGCTTTACAACAGTGGAACTAACTGGTTAACTTTTTGGGGGAAGATGTCTAGCAAAAATGCACCATCAGCAAAATTGTATTTGAGTGAAGTTTTTCCACATGACATTGTGCACCATGAAGCTGTTATTCTATTAATGCGAAATGAATAAATAAATAAAGAATAATTTTGGACAAAATCAAATGCTACTACTGACGTGCTGAAGAAAAGCGTGAAAATCAAACATGCTACATATATTTTTTTCTTCGCTTCCAGTGTCACTGCCAATCTTAATCTATTTCATATCTTCGGTTCAGCCAAAAAGGATAAGTTATTTGGGAAATCGAATACGGGAATGTAATAATAAGTAATGCGAAAAGAGAAACGCCAAAAATGAGTGAGATGTAAAGTTAGAAAAAAAAGTTATGTAGAAAATGTTACAAAAAAATGGGAAGCTAGAGAGATGTTTGACATGCAATATGAATGAACTTGGCTGGTTACCGACGTATATAATAATAAGTACAGTTAACTAGAGAAAAAATCCTAGAGAAAAAGCGATAGTGCCGAATTTCTTGATAAGACAATCAAAACCCCACACACACACACACCCAAGTACACATTTACACACGCATTTTTTTAATACTCGACAAAGATATCTGAGAAATATACAAATTACCCAAGAAAATATTCACATCGACTACACCAATATACCAAGTGCGGATAAAACCGCCGCTGATCGAATACGTCAATAATAATACGCTTTCTTGGGTGTATGTGTACATTATGTGGATTTTTATCGCATACGGAAACGTGCCAAATGGGGATCAGAATTGTAATATGCTGCAAACTACCAGCAGCAGCAGCAGAAGAAGACGAAGAAGAAGAAAAAAAAAGAAAAAAGAAAAAAGAGGGAAAAAGAGAATGACTTCTTGCCGATGAAAGAGCAATACATGTTGAATTGGCGATGATGATGATGCTTCTTATAATAAGGAATAAATTCTTTGCTTGTAGAATGATATTATTATGAAACAAGAGCGGAGCTCTAGCTCTAGCGTAGGTTTTATTTGATACGGAGACGATCAACTAGTCGCATTCCACACGTCACTCGTGAATTGCCATGTTCACTTCTCTCATAAAATACGAATTCCGTCAACCAATCCAATATAATATCCAAGT
The DNA here is from genome assembly GCA_027743785.1 of Sinhomidia bicolor. Lineage (NCBI taxonomy): Eukaryota > Metazoa > Arthropoda > Collembola > Entomobryomorpha > Entomobryidae > Sinhomidia > Sinhomidia bicolor. The sequence continues at coordinate 16,799 of JAHZMT010001867.1, read as the reverse complement.
TTTTCTTCTTCTTTTTTTCCACAAACATCAATGATCATTCAAACATTCATGATGACGACGGCGATGATCACGATGATGATGGGCCACCAAACGGCAACACCACCACCACCAACAACATCATCATCATCATCAAGCCCGGTTCTGCTTGTTGAATAAGTTTTACACAGAAAAAAACACGTTATATGGCATATGGTCCTGTCGACTCACTTATATAACGACGACAAAACTGGTATATTACCCTTTGCAGATGTGTGAGCTTACAATATATATTCAAATAACATCCGGAGTGCTCCTCGATCCCATTTCATTTTGCTTTTTAATACTTGCTTGCATATATATATATATATATATATAGGTATGTATACCTACCACATAATATATTGTATGTATCTATGTTTCCTTCCACTTTGCCAGTACGAAATAACATCAACAGAGCAGCAATAATATCTTCAAGAAGTTTATCTCCCCAACAAGCCGAAAAGCATTCATCAATATATTTCCTCAAACACCACCAAAAACTCGTCGGCCGCTGCTACTCACTCTACTCACTGCTCCCAGGTTAAGCTCAAGTAATGCTATCAAGTTAACCAAAGTGTGTGGTGGTGGTATTGGTGGTGTGAATATCCAAGCACCTACTTATCAAGTGCATGTCTACACCATACAAGTCGTTGTAGTTGTCGCGGAAAAAAATAACGATTGTCAGCGTTTGTTTGCTGCTTTTATTTTTACCAAGTTGATGGGTTCACTTTTTTAATAGAATTTATTCATACATATTATATGAATGAATGGTAAATGGTAATACATACAAACAATTTATGTATATTTTTTTCTTTTCTCGAGCACACATTTTTTTTCGAGGGAAACAACAACCGGCTATTTTTTTCAGACATGTGCAACACTCTCCGAGCATCCACCGGAAAAAAAGTTTGCATTTTATTTTTATGCTACCATATATAACCAGAAATGTGCAATAACGAAATGGTATACTGCATCGGTGGGTTAAAGTTCATAAAAATCCTCCTAAGAACTGTTTATGAAATTTTATGATTAAAAAAGCAATTTCCCTGTGGCACTATTACCTATATGCACTGCGAGCTGCCATGCATTTTTTTTATTCTCTCTCCTTTTATGCCCTCCATGCATGTATATATATAAGCTCTATGTTCGAATAGAAGTTTAACATTAAATGTTATTATTATTATTTTTGAAATTTTTTTTTTCACAACAAGGCAAGGTATTATGAATTTGGCAAAAGCAAAAAAAGTCTGCAAGTTTCACACATGTAAGCAACCTTATATTGCTTTGCTACTCATTTTCTATGGAATTTCCCTCTGCAATCTACCTACATATAGATTCTGGAAGGATATTAAAGTTAATAAATGTGGTAGTATGTAAAGTAAAATTATCACACGTTTTGTATGAAATGCAATAGAAAAAAATCAATGCATGTACCTAAATACATGTGACCGGATATACCAAGCAAAAGCTAGACAAAAAAGCATATAAAATATACACTTTCCCTTCTAAAAAGTTTTTTTCCCTTAAAAAAATATAAAAACTTCACCCACAATAAAATTGCTTGTGGTAATCATCACAGTAAATACACCTTGTTTTTTTGTAAGCACTGTAGTAAGCATGTACATGCGTTTCTTCTCCAAACGTTGTTCCTGTCACTGTCCGTCAGTTGTCCAACAGCAGCAGCAGCAGCAGTCAGAAGGCCAATCACTGCATGCATCAACTCTAAAGTTGTACATGTTACAATTATTATTTATTTTACAAGATTTCTACTGCAACGGAGTACACAAAGCTTAATATATATACATACATGCATATATGATATGTTGACTAGATTGTTCAAAAAAATTGGATAAAATAAGTCACGCAACTTTATGGAGAGTAAAAACGGAGGAATTGAAACTAGAACTGAATTGACTTTTTTTTAAAAAAGGAGTACAGTGCATTTTGCAGGCACCTTTCCTCAACTTCTTGTTTGCTTCTGCCCCTATTACAGTAAAACCCATTCGTCACGTCTGTCATACATGCATAATAATAATAACGAACATATATACATATCACGCATGCATATGCACAATCATATCATGTGACTGTGGTGGTGATCAACATGTACATTATTAGATAAAGTTGCATGAGTTATAATATTCTTGCAAGCCTCAAGTTCAATTTCGATTGACCTCATATATACGGAATGTCATAATTGCACAGTAAGATCATCATCATCATAATAATAATAATAAAATAATATGAAGAAAGTTTTTTCCTCTTTCCAATTTCAACGATGCATTTGTAAGATTAATTTTATTTGAATTTTTTCGTTTTTTTCGCTGAATAATGATAATTCCTTGACTGATAATCTCTCTATATATTGCATTCTGCGTACGTCGCGAAAAGGAGAACGCGTAGTCAGAGAGTACAAGTCTGTAAAATGAACTTGTCCGTAATATGGAATGACAAGTGAAATCTTTCGCAATCTTGGTACATTTTAAGAATAACATATTTATTATTGATTTGATGACGACGTTATCCCTCTCATCAGCAGCACCAGCAGCTTAAATAAAAAATAGCGATATAAAATCATGATGGTGATGATGATGATGGTATCATCATCGCCTTATTCTTGCGTTCAGAGAAACATGAAAAAAAAACTTTTTTGGCGATGTAAAAATTCCTCCTGCCGTGTCAAACACTTCCGATCTAACTGTACAAATTGTAACGCAAAGCGATAACTTTTATTTGATTTTTTTTTCAATCTCAATCTGATTAGGATTATTGGTATTAAGGAGTAGCGCCTCGGCAGTATCGATTCTACAAAAATTGTCGAATATCCCATAAAAACATGCGCATATACATAATCGTAAAATATTGTCTTGATTTCTCAACTTTGATATCACCCGAATTTTGTGTTTGGATATAGTACCCAAGGGTGTACTACATTCTCCGTCTGCCCGAGAGAGAGAGAGAGGTTTTCTCTTGGTTGCAAAATATCAATATTTTTTCTCCGTTCTGTAGGAAAAAAAAGATTCTCAGCAAACTAGTCAGATTAGTGGATCATTGGGATTATTTATATTTTTGTGACACTTCCAAAATCAACAATCCACTACTGTAGTACCAAGCAGTAGTCAATGTCTTTAATACGAGTGTACATTTCAACAGCCAACCACCATCAACATCATCATCATCGTGGCAAAACACACACACACACAAACGCATACACACAAGCATAGTATCTGTCCTGTGATGCGTTGATTCAACTTTTCAATCTAATATAAATCCAGCAAAATCCCAACTTCTTTTTTGGCAGACCATTTTCTCAACAGCGAAAAAATAAGTTTGAGACAGAGAGAGAGAGATAGACATGTAAAATAATAATATAGCGCAGTTGTAGCGCAGCGCTAGCGTTTACAACATCCGCATATCTCTCTACTACATACTTAAAACCATGTCTTTATTTCGTATTTCCATCAACGTAAATACAAGATTTGAGTCATGGCAGTAATCCTTTGTGGATGAATATAAATCATGATAATTTTCAAAACTTTTCCTTCCTTTCCTAAATACTCCATAAAACACTTAAACAGCCATAGACATCAGAGAGGAAAGCTCAAGAAAGAGTTATTAGACAAGTCAGTCCCAACACATAGAACTGCTAAACAAATAACCCAAACCTGACAACTGACATTCAACGACTTTCACGAGTTTCTAATCTAAATACTGACGATGATGGTGACGATACATTTCATGATTTTTTTTAAATATATTTTTTAAAAATATATTTTTATTATTATGCCATTTCCTTTACATGATCGTATCGTGTTTGCACGTTTTTTTGTGTCTGCAGCAGCTCTCTGCTTCCTCAGAATATTTATAAAAAACGGTCAGAGCAATAATATTATGCTAGTTCATGATTAAGTGTGTACGAGACACATTCTGATGATTACTATTATCCTTAATAAAAATTAAAACAAGATAACTATCAATTTTAATGTAAAACTTTTTAAAGCTTATTTTTTCCGTCTTCCTTCCACCCCTTTTTCCAAGTTGTCCCTTAAACTCTCTCTCACTCTCTCTCTCTCTCTCGTCATCTTCTCCATTCTACTTCTCTCTGGACACGTAAAGTTTTAAAAAGCTCAGATGAAGAAACAACAAAAATACTCTCTCTCACTCTGTCTCTCTCTCGTCATCTTCTCCATTCTACTTCTCTCTGGACACGTAAAGTTTTAAAAAGCTCAGATGAAGATACTTCAAAAAAAAGTTGATTGGACTGCATTTCTAGGTTCATTTCTATTTTTCTCAATCTGACAGTACGTCAAAAGCATTATACATTGCCTATCTATTTCGTTACGTACATTCATACTCGGCATTTTTTTTCAACTTGCTTTGTACAAAAATGTAATAATAGACAACAGAATGGCTCTAGAGTAAAGTTAAAAACCGTAAAGGCTGCTTGGTTTAATGACGACGATGTTAGTGAGCGAGCGAGAGAGAGAGATCTTTAAGTTTCTTAACTGATCCCGTTTAAAGTAGCTAGCAAATTGGCAACTTGTTAATGTTGCCCCACATACATCTAATATACCTAAGGATATATAAGCTAGGGATGTGTACGGTTGTCTAGATGTTGCCATGTAGGAAGATGTAAACTCTCACAATAAAAATTCCGTCTGACTGAGCAATTTATGGAAATGGTCTCGTCCGTCAAATTTCGCAAGGTATACGCCAACGTAGATCCCTACTACTATACACACGGTACGTGTGTGTGTGCACCACTTTATTATATATGTACCTTACTTAAAACCCTCTCTACTTTTGCTCCTCGTGTATTCACGTTTCCGTTGAAAAAATCTACAAAAATTACTTTGCTAAAGATTGTGTTTTTTTCTGCAAGCAAAAGGAAATAATAAAAATAATATATTTATTTCTCATCACTTCACAACAGCACAACGGCCCTACTAATCATCCAATTATGCCGAAAAAAAGCTAACAAGTATTTCATTTGCAATGAATGACGATGTTCATAACAGTAAAAAATATCTTTAAGAACATCATGGTATAGAGGATGGTGGGGCATGTCTCGGTGTTTTTATTTCAATTTCTTGAAAAAAAATTTAATTCTCGCAAAAATAACCATTACTATTATCATCAGGGAAAATGTAAGAATATTATTATTATTATGTAGACATAAAATTAGCATGAAAATCAGCCGCTGCTTATAATAATCGGTAAAAAAATTTCCGCCAAAAAATGTAAAAAAAGAAGAAGACAGACAGTGTACCAATTGACGTTTTTATTTTATTTTGTCAGCCATATAATCTTTTTTTCTGTCTTGCTACCTTTTTTTACCTACATCAGCGCTCATCATCATCATCAGCATAAGCACAAACCATCGTCAAACAAACACGGCAAAATGTTCGTGTGCATAATCGTGTGTGATATGGAGTCATTTATTAACTTTTTTTACTGTTTACATGCCGTACAAAATACGAAATTGCCTACGTCTGCTTAGCAAATTAGCATAGGTACATAATATTATTATAATAACGATCATATATCTCAAGATTTTTTTTGGTGGCACTGCAGCAGCAGCTCTCCTGTGCTACATGCTATAATAAATTCTCTTTAAACCATAAAGAGCTTTTTTATCCACTTTTTTTCCTACACTTCATGCATATTTCATGGTTTATTATAAAGTCTTGTTGGATTAATTTCACAGTTGAGCATTAAAAGTTTAGCACTCCACCACCACCAAGAGCAGCAGTCTGCTACTTTTTTCTTACAAAGTTATTTTTCTTCTTCTTCTTTATACTTTTTTATTATTATTATTCTCGCAAGAGGGGCAACGATTATTTCCATTAAACCATAAAGTAATTTTTAAACGATGTCTGATTAACACTGTCATTCTCATTTAATTTGTGTTCTTGCACACTTTCTTTACATTTTATATATTATTTTCTTGTCTGGCTAAAAAAAGCAAGAGAAAGCAATAGCAGCAGAAGCAGAAAAGTCTTGTGACTCGCAAAAGTAAAAAAAGAGATGTATAAAAATTTGGTATACAAAATAAACAACAAGCAACATCGCACAGCAGCAGCAGCAGCAGCAAAGCACTAAAAAAAGCTTTAATCACGTCGTCAACTCAAACAGTATCATCTTACCATTGAAGAGAGCGGCGACCCATTTGTGTAGGGGTAGGGCAAGGATAAATATCCCATGTTGAGAGGTGATGGGTTCACAACACCGTCCAGTGGTTTGCCTGTAATTATTTTATAAAAAAAACATAATAATAATAATAATATTTTTAAAATATATGTACATACACACACACATACGTCCTCATACGTACGTATGTACATCTGTCTACTACATTTAGCAGAAAGACAGAAAGAGAGAAAGAAAAAAAATTGCAAACATTATTCATGAATAATGCACTCGACACTTCCAGATTCCAGATAGATCATTCATATATATGTAATTGTGTAGATAAGGAGGATAACGACAGCGGAGTGTGCTTTAATGTCGGCATGATCAAAGAAAACAATACTACCATCATAACTATATGTTCTGCCGCCACTACAAATACAACCAACAAACAGCATCTCTCTCTCTCTCTATCTTCTCGTCAGCAAAAATCTCTTACACACATCGTCGCGTCATCATCATCATCATCGTCAACATCATCATCCTCATCATAATATCACATCCGATTGAATGCCAACCTGGTTAATGCAAGCTTACATATTATCTACACCATCATCATCATCATCATCTTTTTTTCCTCTGCATCATATCCCGATATAAAACATAACATTACTTTAAAAATGAACAAGGGATGTTTTTTTTCGTACATATTTACATGATATAACAATATCATATCTTAAAGCAGAAAGAAGGTTTAATAAGAGACATGAGACATTATTACGCACGAACAACACAATACACAACACATATGCACCTTTTTACCTACATAATATGCAAACTTATTTATTTTCTCACATTGTACATGGGTTTAGATGTACCTAACAAATATGTACAATCAAATATGTATCTCATCTCGCTGATCATATTATTAGTCATTTATATGCATTGCTCTACCTTCCTAGACTTGTTATTTACACGTGTGACTTGTACCTAGCCCTAAAAACTGACATGTATGTAGTTATAGGCATTAGCAGCAGCAGCAGCAGTGGTGGTGGTAGTAGTGGTGTTTTTTTATTCGTTAGCTTCTGGTGATGTTGGTGGTGTGGTAGTAGTTTGTTTGCAAGAATTGATGATGAATTTTTTTTGCAGTCGAAGAAAACAAATTGATTTTTAAGGAACAAACTTGCTAACCACACACAAAAGCATGCTAGTATGCATATACAATATATAATATTAACGAGTAGTTTTCATCATTTTTTTGTGCGCTAGCTTTACTTTATTAAAATGGCAAGTAACAGTTGGCTTTCTTCTTTTTTCTCTGAAATGATGTGCAGATAATAATAATAATAAAAAATTGGCCGTGTGCAATAAGCAAACGAAAGGAAGGAACGACGACTAAAATGTACTTGACCTTCTCCAACTTTATTAATATTCGTAAAGTGTACCCACATAAAGTAATCCCATTTAATTTTATGAACGTCTTCAAGAAAACTTAATGGTCATCACTTATGCTGATGTTTTTTTTATCTTTTTGCAAAACCAAGTATTAGCAAACTTATAGCCTCTAGCTTGTATCGAAAGTGTACGTAAGGTATATAAATAGGTAGGGTGGTGTGGTGTGGTGGTAAAAGGGTTATGGTATAGGCCAGCTTGCTGGTAAAAAAAATAAGAAGTACTAAAATCATTTTCATCCATCAAGAGCACATTATTTTTGCATACTACACATTTGGTGTAATAAAAATGTTCCAATCATGCAAATCAACAAAAACACGCTGTTGAATAGAAAACCAATCAAACTGGAATTGATCTGGTTGAGAACAAGGTGAGTGAATAATAGCTTTGTGTAGCAGTACACCTTGTCTCTCTCTCTCTCCATCTGCACATTCTTTCACTCCTTTTTTTCTTCAAGAGAAACATTGTGTGAACTTTAGCAGTAATAGCAGCAGTAGTGCTAGTAGTACCTACGTATAATAATAATGAAGAAGAAGAAGCCTTAAACAAAAACTCATTTTTATGCCCTTCCTTCCTCCTGCCATGATGTTGCTGCTGATGCTCTTTCACTTACAAAACGACGAAAAATGGATAGTCAGGTATTTAGGTGTTTAATAGTAATAATAATAACCCAACAGCATTAGAAAAAGGACTTTTACACACAATTGCACTGGTATAGTTTGCGCTTTACACACAGTTTTACAGCGTATTCAACTAAAATCCACATTTTGTGGTAACGTGTCTCTAAACTTTTTCCATTCATTCTCTTCTCTCTAGTTACCTTTCTTCTTAAACTACATAATTCATACCCGGGATTATCATTATCATCCTTAGCACAATAATAATAATAATAATAATGATAATGTCTGCTTAAAATATATCTGTATATATACATATATTTCATTTTTTTTCTCTCTATCTCTCTCTCTCTCTTTCCTCTTCTCATTGTCTCTTTTCAAAACTTTTCATGCTACTTAGCGTTTTGCTATCTGCATATTACAAGTTGCATTGCATGTGTGTATGTGTGTTTGTGCAATGCATGCATGCATACACACACGTAACACGTAAATCAGGGCCTTAATAATGGATCTTGGAACAAGTACATAACATAATTCTCTATTTTAATTTGACAAGGCGAAAGTGCCCTTAGGGTTCTGGAACCTGTCAGCCAGCCGCTGCTGCAGTTGCTGCTGTTCCAAGCTAAAACTCAACCAGGCTAAACAAGCCAAAATGTTTTTTTTTAAATCAAGAGAGAGAGAGAAGCAAGTGGTATGCATGCATGCATGTGTGTAAAGTGAATGCATGCATATATTCACACAAGAAGAAGAAGAAATACAACATAGTGATTCCAACCTCTAGGCTATTTCTAAAGGTAGAGCATGTGCACCAACACAGCACAATAATAGGTATTAAAAGTCAGTGTATTTACGTACCTTTTTCTTGTTGATTACCATTTCTAGTAGTTCATATTTATTGTTTGGTTGGTGAGTATATCAATTGGGTTTTAGAACAAGAAGAACATACTTTCCTGCCTAGCCATTATTATACACATCCACAGGCAAAAGGCATCATGAAGATGATGATAATGTGGCTGGGATGATGAAAATACATGGAGAATGTTTAGAATGTATATACTCGCAGCGTGAGCAATAAATACTATACTAGCTACTACGACTTCTCCTACTATCCGTAGAAAATCAAATGAATTCCATGCTCATATACGTCTGCTTATATGTACATATATATATACCTATATTTTTATCCAACATATTTATTGCATGCATTCAGTCAGTCAGTCAAACTCACTTGTTGTTGTTGTATGATGATGATGATCAAGCCAACAGTTTCAATCTATATGTACAACAACGAGCAAAAAAATATAAGAATCTCCTTTGCCCTCCTCTTACAAATACCTAGTGACGCTAACTAGGTGAGGTCGAATCTCTTGCCTTAACGAGAATATAGTTAAAGCTGAGAACAGAGGGACGATGCTTCACTCACTCACTAGTCTTCGGATCTTTCATCATATCATATCTCAAGATGATTCCAGCACTCTTTCGATCATCCTCATCATCATCGTAATAATAATAATAATGTATATACATATATAACACATGTAGTTGACTCCTACAAGCCCTTTCTTTACTTTTATAAAATCCAGCAAAACGCATATAACTTGCTAGGTAGATTTTTTAAATAATATAAGTACATATTTTATGGTATCACAAGAAAAAGAGGTAAAAACGTAACAACAACCAGCAACATGCAACGTGCTCTCTCTCTCTCTCTCTGACCATTTATCTATCTTCTCTTGTCTTCCATTAAAATACACAACATCGCATTCTACATCTTTTCACTTCTTCCTCTGCTGCACTGAATCCGTCCTCATCATCATCGCCATTGCCACCACCACCACCACCACCATCATCATCATCATCCTGCATGCATGCACGGTTGTTTTTTGAATGTTGTTGTTCAGCCTAATCATTATTATCATTATTTTCCACATTTCAGACACTATCCCTATTACTTTAAGCTATCAAAAAACCCTTTAGCAGTGTAATACGACGAAAAAAGCTTTACTAATAAAACAAAATATTTATATACGCTACACGCTGCCGGCTGTAAAGTGCACACGAAGAGCAATAATTTCTTTTTTGTACCATGTAAGTATGTATGTGTGCGTCTTTTCTTCTCCGTGTGTATGACCCATCATCATATATTGCATAATAACCAGAAACCTCCAGTATTTGCCAACACCACGACAATTTGCAAATACTTACACTGACGATGATCATCATTTTTATAATATTCATAATACTTGTTGATGTATCATCAAATCATCAGAAAAATCAGTTACCCTCACCACCACCACTACCACCGTAGTAGTAGTAGTAGTCTCAGCCTGGCTTGTGCAGAATAGTCGCCAAAAAAGTATGAATACTTTTTTTCTTCTTTTTCGTCTTCATGTATATATATTATATCTGTTGTGTGTTGTTACAAGTTGTTTTTTAGTGAGAAATACAAGAGAAAAGCCATTCATTTTAAAGCAATATATTATAAATATATTTATATGCACACTGCTGTTTGATGCGATTCATTCAGCAGCAGCAGCAAAACAGAAAGAAGCTGAATCCTGCTGAAAAAATGTTTTGTACGTACAAAACGTTAATAAATATAGATCGCTGGACATTTCCTTTCAAACAGGTTATCACCCATCATAAATCCACAAAATATGCTTGTGTGCATAATACTTCATTTTGTGTATGAACACGACGATAACAAGCTGAATTTGCTTGAGAAGAAGAAGAAAAAAAGAGGAGCCCATCATCATCATATCATGAGTACGTACGATTATGATTACGACGACGACGACGAGGATGATGATTATGACTTCTGCTTTATTACACCATACAAAGAACTGAAACATATCGTTATGACAAACGGGCAATTACACATAAATCAGCAGCAGCAGCAACAACAACAACAGCAGCAGAGTGGGAAAAAGCATTCAACAAGATGGCTAAAATAAGTAGTTGAGTTGGTTGGTTTTAAGGTGAGAGGGTCAGTATATACTTATTATGTGTTGGCATGCTTAGGTATGTACTTAACGAGATATTTTTTCGCAGAAACCAGCAACTCTCTTTCTATATATCTTTCTCTCTGAACAATTTTTCTTCTTGATGTTTTCTTACTAGACCTGGACCATCCAGAACAATTATTATTCAAGATATTTTTGTACTAATAACATGAATGAATAAAACAAATCAACGCGCATGTTAGCTGCTACAAACCTGTGTGTAAAGGTTAAAAATCTCGTTATCTCTTTTACAATACCTAATAATGAAACTGTGATTTTATATAGCAATCTAAAAAAATTAATGTTAATAAGTGATTTTCAACAATCATCAGAGAAAAAAATCATTTTTTTTGCTTGGCACAAAAACACGTCTGTGTAGAGTACACATGTTTAATAAAAAAAATATTTACAACAGGAGAGACGAGGAACAAGTAAAGTAAATCATCCGCAAAGATTTTCAATCAAGATGCATTGCATTCTTTTTCTAAAACAAGATACTTGTTCACTCGTACATGAAAAATTCTGTCTCTCTCTCTCAGTCAACAACGTGTTTCTCCAGCAGCAGCAGCGTCCACCTTCCAACAGAGAAAACGCGTCTCCAATCTTCATTCTTAAACTTATATATATGTGTATATATACTCAAGTCATAACAGCACTCCCAAATGGACAATGCCCATCACGCATCTTATAAAACCAATAAAAAACTAGATTGAAAATTCCAGTCTAATGCAACTGCCTTCCAGTCTCGGCATGTTTCTCTCTCTCTTTTAAACACATCCTTCTTTTCTCTTCTTTTGCGTTCCCTCCTCACACTCTTCTTCTTCTGTTTCTGCTCTGTTGATACTTTATAACAGCAAACTTTTTTTCAAAAGTAAAAAAAGAATGTTTGTAATGTTAGCTAGCTAATGTACTACTTGAAGTTCTGCAAGAAGACGAAGAAGAAGAAAAGAAGCAGGGAAATGAGCAACAGCAGCAGCAGCAGCATCAATACAACGAAAGAATTGACTGACTGACTGAGTGAGTTTGTCTAGCAAAGTTTTTAAAAAATTGTAGATATCGTAAAGCTTTTTACACCGTTTCTTTTCTGTCGTGGCGAGTAAAAAAAAACGTACATGCATAAATAAATTCATATTAGGTCTACCTATACCAACAGGAGAACACGCCAACCAACTCCAGAAAAATGAGATGATGATGAGGTTTTTGGTGGTGGTGATGATGATGATGACGACGACGATGATCATCATCTTAACAATGCACTTGACTTTATGTTTTTCTTTTTCATCACGGTCGCTTTCCAGCAATGTCAAAATGCATTAGGAATAAATTCTCGGTTAGACTCCACGTATGAAAAAAAAGAGTTAAGTGCGAGAAGAGCTAAAAGGGAGAGAGAGAGTAAGCAAGAAACAAAGTCGAGTTATATTTTATCATCTTTCTCAACTCTCTGGTAGTAGAAGAAGTAGTTGTAGTAATAGTAGGAGCAGCAGCAGTAGTAGTAATATTAGTTGCATCTAAAAAGTAAAATGCCAATATGTATTATAAATATATGTGCTAAGTGGGCTGATAGCTTCTGCCGTTGGTTCGTTCCGTTTGTTGATGTATGCTTGTTTGTAGTAAAAAAACGTAGTGGTAGAGTAGTAATAGTAGTAGTGTTTCTGTGCCGGTATGCACGTACTTGCTTACTTCTACTACTACTACACGACTACATTAATGTATAGATATCTACATATTTTATTACATGTTCTCCAGTTTCTTTCATATTTATAAGGAATATATAGGCATATAGATACATACAAGTGCGAGTGGTTAACAACGATGAGCTTGATAAAGTATTTTTTTATCCATTATATATTGAAAAAAGATCCTGTGAATTCACGAGTTTTTTTACAGACTCACTCTCACTTACTGAGCCAGTCAAAGATTTTACAACATTCAATTTCTGTGTGACTAGAGACAGAAGAGAGAGAGAGAGAGACGAGCCGAGATTTCAATGCACATTAGAAAATGATCCTCCCATCCCATCTTTTCATTTCATCTCATTTCTCATTCACTACCACCACTACAAAAGTTCTTAATAGTAATAATAATAGTATACATTTACCATGAGGCTTTGTGTATATAAGAATATGTATGTGTAGCAAAAACAAGTATATGGTTAGGTATAAGCGTAAACAGAGCAAAATGAACTTGTGTAAATTTAATCACGACAGCGATTAGCTGGAATTAAATGTTGGAAAATAGAAGCGAAATGTGTATATAAAGCGAGGACAAATTTCAAAGAAGTCAGTTAAATCTGGACCTTCAATTTCAGCATCAAGACATATTATCTTAATGCGATTAATTACCAATTCCACTTTGGCTAACTAAATAGGATTGTTGTGCAACATTGGAATCATCATCATGAACGATGTTAAAGATAAAAATGGAAAGGCAAAGCAAGTCATCAGTATATATGTTAACGTGCAAATGTACATTTACGGGATGGTAGTAAAAGCTGTTGTCCAGTTAAGGTTTAATGCGTGGTGGTGGCAGCAGTTGTGGTGGCTTGTTGTTGGTTAGTTAGTAGTACATATACTCCAGAACGTTGTTGATAACAAGGTAATCAAGGTAAACTGAACGACGACGGCGAGCATGCCAGAAAAGAAAAAAAAGATACAGATACCACCACCACTACCACCACCACATAATAATAAACGTGTACACACCTACTATCATCATAATCAAAGCTCAATATGTACATGAGCAGCAAACGTCTACTACTACCACGACGACTACTACTGCTGCTTTACTATGACTATGTACACACACACACCGGTCGCGGTATGCAAGATGGTGTTGAGTTTATGGCGAGGCAGCTTCCTGCGGTGCCATTTTCCTGGCAAAGAGGAACGGTGCAGTATGCAATTAATTAGACATATAACTCTCAATCACTTGAGATTCATCGCATTCTCAGTGCTCGATAACAAGACAAGAAAACATGAAACTAGACAAGCTAGCCACATACATCTTTTCTTTTTGGATGACGGCTTTTTTTCGATTTCAACTTTTTAAGCATTGTTTTGTTTTGTTTGTGCAGGCAAGCGTATATAAGACAAGATTTTGGAGTAGTTGTAGTAGTAGTCGTAGCAGTAGTTATATAACTAGCTATAATTTCACAATATAGGTAATAATATACGAGTAAGATATGCTGCTTGCTTGCTTGGTACAATGTGTCTTTACAAAAAAATGCAGATTGATCAGTCGTTGAATTGTGTGCAAAATGGGGAAAAAAGCTGGTTCATCTCTGATGTAATCTTTATGCACACAGACAGCTCGATCATTTTTCAAAGTAAAACGGATTTGTGTTGTTTTTTTTTTCTGTTTTGTGTCTGCAAAATTTTAACTTTGCTTTATTTCTACACAACAGCTATTTATTGTTTACCTGGTTCTGTGGAATTTATGCATGTGGTAACAACGATATTTCGTCAAGAGGAAATAAATTGGGGACATTGATGATTCATATCTACCATGTAGCATTTTTTAGTATTATTTTCTATTGGGTCTCATCTCTTTTTATGTTGTTTTTAAAGACATTAGGTAAAAAACTAGTATTGAAATAATCAGATCACTTTTTTTGTCTCCACCGTAAAAATAGTCGTTTAAGAATCACAGACGGAGACGTATTTCTTTTTTTCCTTGAAGTCTGAAGTCTATACATGCGTCGGTCAACAAGTGAATTCCCAACCACTAGTGTGTACGAACGAACGACGGACAGATGGTTGTGCTGTGTTGTGGACGGCCACGATAACCGTGAATAAAAAAATAGTTTGTGGAGCTGACGAGCTGACCACAAATGTAAGCAAATAATATGAAAAACACCTTCGGTTCGTATTATCTTAATCCCTACAAACTTTATTACAGTTTGGGTAAACAGCAGCATAGTTTTGGCACCAAACGCAAACGCTAAACCGCAATATCTGTCAGGCCACACTCATCGTCGTGTCGCAATAGTTGTTGCTTACTGCTGGTGCTGATGCTGCTGTTGCTACAGCTTTACTCGGGATAGCACGATTCCTGAAAACCAAAATCTAAAAAAAATTGAAGACGCTAGTCTGAAGTTTTGTGGTTATGAATTTTCAAGATCAGGAGCCAACGCATTATATTCACGGGTTTAGCTAGATATACATACATACGGTTGTTGTAAAAAGACAGGGGGAGTTTAACAATGGGAAAGCTTTAAAAAAATGTTATATATATTTTGTTCGACATGCTATGCATTACCACTCTCTACTCGTCCCCTTTTCACAAGAAGATAATATTTTTTCAGGCTATCAGTGAAGTGGACAGTATTTTTTACTGTTTGTTAAAAAAAGAAGAAGCTCATTTGAAACAGATGAGCAATAATGGGTATATCATCGTATTAGCATAAAGCATTGAATGTGTACGTAATTCATCATCATGTTCATGTTACGATTATCTTCATGTTTAGAGAGCCAAGCAACTTTTCGTTCATTTTTTTTCTCCACAAAAAGATTCCGCTGCTTTCGACTTATTCGATCCACTTAGTATTACATCCATTTATTTGTTAGATTTTTTTAAAGAAAAAAACGGGTAAAATTTACCAGATCCCCAGAAAAAAAGCAGAACAGACGGCTTGGCTGGATGGAAATGAAAGAAATAGAGCTAGAGTAACTAACTAGCTAACAAAACAGAGAGAAATAAAGAGAGAAAAAATGTATATATTCTCACTTTTGCTACGCACCATTCGTAACAAAACGATTCGACTCAGATGTTTAGACAGTGGAAAGCATATACATACAATCAGGAAATGACGAGATATTTTACGCTGGTTCAATACATACCAGTAGTCAGTAGCAGTAAGAGTTGGAGTAGATTGAACACAGGATATGGAAAGATGATCATCGTCATCATCATGATTACCGTTTTCCAAGAACTCCAATGCATTTAAATGCACAAAAGTGCAACTTACGTACTTATTTGTATCCTTTTACGAACAAGTCAACTAACAAGTCTTGTACAGTTACACTGTTTGCTAGATGTGGTACAGTTAAGAAAACTAATGTTTATTTAAGTTTTCCGAGATACCATTTCTGTAAACTGTATTATCATAAATAAATTAAATATTATGTAGGTATGTATGTATAATAAGATGCATGACTTTAAGGAAGTATATTTTTTGTTTAACCGAAACCTAATTTTTTTTAAATGAAAGCTTTTTATTATTTTAACTTATCTATTTGCTTTGTATAGTTGTGTGATCTTTTAAAAGAGAAATATTACAAAGGTTACTTCCGTCCACTTGTTTTTAAAAGTTGACCTGAAATTATAATAGCATGCTTTTAAAATTGAACGCGTCATTTGTGGTCCACCAACCGCTGTTTTTGTACGTAACCTCAATAAAATTCCCACCAAAATATATATTCATAACAATCGACATGCAATAAAAAGCCAGACCTTCCTTCCAAATTTTGTTAATGACCTTGGAAAAAATTGGCTCGTGAGCTTTAAATAGCTTTATCCAGAGAGAGTACTATTGTCCGCTTTGTATGTATGATTAACGGTCATCTGGAACAAATGTGGTTTT